>OX375878.1:115774132-115952566 GCA_947359465.1 Metellina segmentata | reverse complement strand
GGGACTGATCCCGGACCGTCGTCAATAGCCCGTTGTATTGCTCTAGTATGACGTTAAATAAAATTACCATTACCATTACCCGGACCGTCGCCAATATCCGGTTGTGTTGCTCCAGTGCGAAGTTAATTGAAAACCTACCTACCTACCTAATAGTGACCAATCACTGATCGCTGTCAATAGCCCACTGTGCTGCTCTTGTCTGACGTTAATGAAAATTACGAATTACCAATTAAACAGTGGGAGGGTGTACTAAAATAAATATTTCTTGACAAAAGATGTAGGGTTGGAATTGTTGCTTGAGGGCGCTGATTCCAAATCGTTCCTTTCTTTTAAAAATATCGTATTTACCAGGTGGTAATTGGTCTTACTAGAGCAACGCAACGGGCTATTGACGATGGTCCGGAATCAATACCCTAAGGGTAAGACCAAGGATAACGCCACGTAATTTTGATCCACGGTCAGATGATGCGGCAAAACATATGCTGGCACCCCACTCTCCAAACTTCCACACCAACCCAACATGAGAACTGTCGGCCACGACAGATTGAAGGTGCACCAGCCGCCTCTACACCATACGCTTACAAACATCCATGCACTGAGACCTGGATTCGAACCAGGAACCTTCCGATCTAGTGGCTAACACCATAACGACCAGACAGGTTGATCGGCTATTCCCAGGTGGAAGAGCATAACACGAGTTGCAAGACGCTTGACGTGTGTGTACCGTAAGGGACTACCAATTACAGACATTCTAACAAATTAGGCAGAGAACGTGTGAGGAGTCGTGTTGTACGATCTGAGAGGGGTTAAATCACGTGGGCTTACAAAACGACTTAGATGATTGGCTATCGAAACGCAGACGAATGTTTATGATCAGGGCGAAGATGATGACTTTAACCAATCAATAATTTGTCCCCATTAAGATTCATGTATTTCTCAGTAAAACGGAAGATAAGCTCAAAGATTATACCGTGAATATTACTTACAATAGGTGAGCCAGGTTGGAAGATTGACATATTGGCAACAGGAAGGTTGTAAGATCGAATTCCTTTAAATACCGTCGTGCTCAAGGGGAGGTGGTGCACATCACATCTGTCGTAGCCTCAGAGGTGCTCACATTCGCGTGGTATGGAAGTTTGGTGAATGGGGTGCCAGTTCAGGTGCTGCCTCGTCATCTGACCATGGTTCAAAATTGCAAGTGTTGTCTTTGGATCTTTGCCTTTTGGATGGATCCTGGACTGCTTTGTTGTGTTGCTCTATTGAGTAAAATACCTAACTACCGCCAGCTGTGTGAAACAATGAAAGACAGTGAAAGCTGAACGTGTTCCATGGCGAAGATAGAAGATAGATTTCACTTGTATATATATATATATATAAAACTTTTGTAGTGATTGTCATGTTCCCAATTCTGTAACTGTACCTTCCGAAGGTATATGTATGTGAGCAGTTTATTGGTGGTTAAGCTGTTGGTCTCTAGATCGGGAGGTTCCTGGTTCGAATCCGGGTCAGTGAGTGGATGTTTGTCAGCGTATTGTGTAGAGGCGGCTGGTGCACCTCAAATCTGTCGTGGCAGAAAGTCCTCACTTTGGGTTGGTGTGGAAGTTTGGAGAGTGGGGTGCCAGCTCAGGTGTAGTAATTTGGACGGTGTAGGGAGGATATTCTGTAGCTAGAAAGGAAAAAAAGTTGTGGCAACGAACGCGCTTTGCACTGTAGAACATCGTAATTTATGATTTAAAAAAAATCGGCCAAAATTTTATTAAAATTAAGGAAACGTTCTGCGAAGGCTTTGTTAGTTCTACGACGTACGTTACAGTTTTAAGCACCTTCTGCTCCTGTGAACAGCAGTACGTAATTTTGAACCACGGTCAGATGACGAGGGAATACCTGAGCTGGCACCACACTCTGAGCATACACTTGGTGTTGTCCTTGGATCTTTCCTTTTGGGATTCATCCCGGAACGTCGCCAATAACCCGTTGTGTTGCTACAGTGTGACTTTAATTAAGTACCTACTAACCTTATGTGTGGTGGTTTATTAATTATTTATTAATTTCACATTTAAAATAATTCTTCATTATTTATTTTTCCACACTTCAGAATAAACTTATTCTTCGCTCCGTTGTTTGGTGGTCCACTGATATAACTTAAATATAATGCAATATTTATACACACATTTAAGACATTGTGAGCGTATTATACTCCATTTCATCCAAATAACGAGAAACAATTCTACTACGTGTAATGCAGGATCTCCTTCATTAAGATTCCAAATCTCGGTATCTAATTCGAGATCTGCTTCTGCGCGTGCCCTCTCGAAGCAACGACCCCCACTTGTTTGCACAGAGAGCGCGAAACCAAGCACCCTTTTCCATTAGCGGCGTAATCCCCTAATTCATCCGCCCCCTAATAGAGCACACAAATTGGCCACAACTGGGCAACGTTTCTGACTCAAGCTCCAGGACAGCACGTCTTCGAGTCACTCTTGCGAGCACGTGCCGCTGGAGCGAGACCAGGACTCAGTTGTCATGGAAACCGATAGGGGATTACAGCGAATCAGATGGCAGGTGGCGGAGGGGGTGCTGAAATTAATTGATTCTGCCCCACCCCACCGCAGTTTGTAGCATATTTACTTATAGATTGAGGGATTAATCTGTAACCTGAGAGCCACTTTTTTTCCAATCTTCTCTGCCGGTTTATTTATACTTTTTCGGATTTTCATTTTAAGATGAGGTCTTTCGGTAAGTTTGCGTTAACAAATCTGGTTTGGTGATTAAATTTGATTAACTTTTTAGTTTTTCTGTGCTAGTTTTATGTTGCTGAAACTTTATTTTATCTAAGACACATAAGACTTCGCTATTGCATTCTGTGTATGGATTTTTCCAGTCTGAATAAAATGGGATATTCCATAATTCTCTCATTTAGTTGCTTGGAACATGTGCGTGCATGTGGGTAAGGTTTGGAGCATAATATGAAACACATGTACAAGTGTGTAGGCCTGAGGTATGTGTCCAAAATATGAACAAATTTGTACATCTCGGGATTTATGTGCTCAAAATGTGTAAGGTTTGAGAGATTTGAGTACAAACATATACAAATGTGTACGTTTTGGGTCATTTGTGTACAAACATATACAAATGTGTACGTTTTGGACATGTGCGGAAACAATACATACAAACGTGTATGGTTTGGGACATTTGTTACAAAAAAATACAAATGTTTGTGGTTTGAGACATTTGTGTACAAAACGCATACAGATGTGTACGATTTAGTACATTTGTGTACACAACTCAAATAAATTTGTACGATTTAGTACATCTGTGTTCAAGCATATATAAATGTGTACGTTTTGGGACATTTATGTACAAACATATGCAAATGTGCATGTTTTGGAACATGTGTGTACATAATACATACAAGCGTGTATGGTTTGGGACACTTGTGCACAAATTAAATACAAATGTACAAATTTGTAGGATTTGTGATCTGTCTGTCTACCACGAGAATTGTTCCCAACAGAAAATCTGGAGCTGTCTGTTGCTGTAGATACAGAACATCCCATTTTCTGTTGAGGGTACTTGAAGAAAGGTATTCACTTTTATCACATTAGAGTGCACTTATTAACAAATTGAAAATATATTTCTTAGATTTTTTGTTTGTTGCAAGAAGATCAATACTGGTTAAGTACCTTTTTTTGCCGTCAACAGTCGTCAAAAATATAATAAAATTAAGACATTACCCGAATCATCCATATTCAGAACGAACGAGCTATGTTCTTTTAGATACCTCCACCACCAGACTTACTTTCGGGAGCAATTCTAACTCGATATTGACATTAGGTAGGTATTTTAATTAACATCGCACTGGAGCAACATAACGGGCTATATGCGATGGCCCATTATCAATCCCGAGGGAAAAGATCCGAGGAGAATACCACGTAATTTTGATCCACGGTCAAATGACGATACTGACAGTACAGAATATCTACAAACGTATATCTTAGGCTATTTGTACTAAATATCTCAGAGTAAAAGTATTATTGTTAATGCATTATGTGTAAATTCAAAATCATCGCTGCGCAAAAGTTTTCATAATATTTCCCCCACAAACTGCCTAGTGAACAACTTACAATCGATACGGGCATAGTATAATGTCGCACACCTATTTTACAAACGAGTAAACAGACGCGATCCAACATAGTTCTACCTCCAATCATAGATGCACAGATGATCACCAATACTTGCAGCACACAATGTGGTGATTGCGTGGATCACGTTATTAACCCTTAGCAAGCATCATTCTACACTGCAACCTGCATCTCTACATCACTTCTAACCAGTTTTAAACTCTTGACCAATAGAATCGTTCCATAAGATTCTATTCCAAGGAAAGGAATGATAAAATCTTTCCAATGCATTCTTTTCTAAGGAGAGGAGCTGTAAAACATTTCAAAATGATTCTAATATAAGTCAAACACCAATAAAATGCTTCCAAAGGATTCTATTCTACGCAATGGGCCAATAGAATCATTACAAATAATTCTATTCCAAAGAAGGGACCATATAGAATCCTTACAAATAATTCCATTCCAAAGAAGGGACCATATAGAATCATTACAAATAATTCCATTCCAAAGAAGGGACCATATAGAATAATTCTAAAGATATTATTCCGGGGCCAATAGAATCGTTACAAAAAATCTTATTTCACCCATGAGACGACCAAAAAATAATTTTAATATATTCCATTTGTGGAGAAAAACACTACTCGTAATATCACAACCGATCACTGTTTTACAACGTCGTCGTTTTCTGTAAAACAGTTTTCTCCTTTATAAAAATCGCCTCACGGAAAAGCAATTTTCGTCTTAACAGATGGGTGGGTCATTTATTTTGAGGCCTAGATTGTTGAATTCAGATTAACTTTATAATTTGTACAGTTGAATCTCTTGAAATTCTTACTTTAATAATAAACTAAAGTTCAATATAATACATCAGTTTTCTAATTATTCTTATAGTTTGCTGTTATTTGAGTCTACGCGTCTATGCAGTAATTGGTACGATACTCTGCAAGGTAAGTGAAAAGTCATTTAAAGGAAAAACTTAAGAGCTTCCAATTTAGATCAAACTGAAATCTTCCAATCTCATTATTTTAAAATTTCCCCGCACTCTTTCATTTTTGTCGGTTAATGAAGAAACAAGCAAACGATAACATGATACACGATTTAATTTGCGTTTATTTACCCTTAAGAGCTACTGCTTTGAGTAACAATGAATAACAAATAGAACTCAACTCTCTCGTTTCAATATAATAAATTTGAACCAAGTTAAATATTTTTCTCATTTAGCAATGACATAATAATAAGTATTTGCTCTCCAAATGAAAATTATGCGAAGAAATATAGTTTTAAGCGGAGAAAATTTATTGTTCAAATTTTATCCTCGTCTTCAAATACTTAATACCGCTAATTTAGTTTCAAATATTAGCCCTATTCATTTTGAAAATTGGTGTACTAGTTATTACGCTGTGATCGGTTCTCTAAGGTAATCAATTAATTGAGTGCGTAACACATTCTAATAAAAACGGATAGTTTCACTATCTATTAATATTACCGACTCTACCTGTGGTGTAATATACTTATATAATCCTACTTTTTTTACTTTAAAAAACTAGCCTTGTCAAATACGATTAAAGTATCAGTAAGAAGCAGACAATTTACACCACACCCAGATTGTAGCAATTCATATCTCGAACGTTTAAATTGCCTAAGCGTTTGAGTTTTGAAATTTTAAAGCTGTAAAATTAAATGGATTGATATAGATTTAATCTCATTATAATAGATCTTATGATTTAATAGATATTATCCCATTTACTATAAGAGAGATGGTATCCCATTTGGAAGGGTAAACCGAAGAAACCGAAGGGTTGCAAGTTCGAATCCAATAGACCGCTGTGCTCCAGTGTGACGTTAATTAAAAACACCAAATACCTATTTACTATAGAACTTACGATATTTAATAGATCTTATATTTAATACACATCTTTATAAATTGGATGACAAATATTTATCCGTATTTACCCGATGCTCTATTTATAGAAATCTATAGATTATAAGAACTGAATAAACCTATTAATATTTCACCAAAATAGCAGCACAGAAGTGGGCATTGTTACTATAGGGTAATGTCAACGATATATATATATATATATATATATATATATATATATATAAGGGGCGGACACTTCATCACTGGACATTCGTCACTACAAGGCCGTAATCGATGAGCCAATTGTAAAGGGGCACACAGTGGGTGGATATCACTACCCCTAACTACGATACACATTTACGTCCATGCCCTGACCCCGGATTCGAACCAGGAACCTTCCGATCCAGAGGTCAGCACCTGAACCACTAAACGGGAACGAAATATATAAATATGACAAAACGATTCGCTACGGGATTTGAGCTATATGGAACTGCGTAATATTGCTAAAAATATATATAACAGCTAGCCACTAATAAAATGCTTCAGCAGTTTCGATTATAGAGACAATGGGGAAACCTGAGAGATAGAAATGAGAACAGAAAGTAAGAGAGAACGCGGGAAAAGTTGGTAAGTGGTGTAGAGAACATAAACCGTTGTTTTGACGTGAATACTCGGACCTGGTGAAAGATTGTGGAATGAATGTGAAGCAGAGATAGAAAGTTTGAACGATTGTTGAGTGTGGTTGAAAGGTAGATCAGTAATCAGTTAACGTCGCTTTGTATAAACACAACGGGTTTATTAAAAACAGTCCGAGATCCATCCCCAAGGGAAGGATCCATGAACAACATGAATTTCCACATAATTTTGAACCATTGTCTGATGACAAGGTCACACCATAGCCGGGACCCAACTTAACAAACTTCCACACCACGCCAACATGAAGACATTTGACGTCACGACAGATTTTAAGTGCACAGTCCTCTCTGTACACGACGGTCTTTGGTTGGATTCGAACTCGCAACACACTGATTGCTAATCCGTTATTCTCCTCACCGGGCTACCGAGGCTCGGATTGTTGATTGTGAATATTCAACAAGTAATTTACAATTATCACGATTAAAGTGCAATTTTATATTGAATTGCATTTTATTATTTAATATAAATTATATATACTATTAGTAATATGTTGTTGTTGTTGTCGTGCGGGCCATATATAGCCCAATTGGGGGTGCCATTGCTCCGGAAGGTTGGACTTCTTCATGCATGACACATCCGTTTTATAGGAAGGTCCCTTTCACACATCCATTCACTCACCCATATCGTAATTTAAATCCCAATCAGAGGCCTATAACCCCCTGAACAGGTACCCCCAGAGGTATTGATTTGGTATGGGGACATGGGGGATTTTGTGACCACGACCTATTTAACGTGCCCCAGCCACCATTAGCGAACACGACGGTCATTAGCCAGGTCCAAGCGCCGATCGCGCAACCATCAGAATTGCAGGAATATATATATATATATATATATATATATATATATATATTATTATTATTATTATTTAACTAATTTGAAAAGATATTTTTTAGATTGTAGGTTTGTGATTGTACCGCAGTTCTCGATAGCTTTCGAGTGACACCTTTTACACAGTCCTCACTCCACGCAATATGAAGTGACACTGACCCAAAGCAAGCCCAGCATCATAGAATTTCAACCTATTGCGGACCACCATCGCGTATTTTGCCTGCGTACTCGATTGGAAGATCATGTAAGAAACGGATATCTCTTGACTACACCATGCTATATTTATCGACCGGATGTCTTTCCTAGTTTTGAAATCATACGACAAAACATTTAAACCTCTTGATTAATGTGATGCATGCCATCTAAAAGTGTGTCAAGGCCTAAAAGGGCATTTTTCACTTTGGATGAAAAGTTCAAATACCGTGTTTAATTTGAGTATAACACGGCAGTCATTATAAAAATTATAAAGCTACACTGTATTTACACAATGAAAGATTTTTAGTGACACAGATAAAAGAAGTAACCCCGGGAAGGAATAGAATCTGGAAGGAGTTGAACCTGTGCCACCTACCACGTCAAATATTTAGGCGTTAGAAAATATAGAATGGTTTTTTCAAAAGCGAATTAGATGCAGTTTCTCCGACTTTCAGAAGCGAATGGTGGTAACACGTCTAATGTGTGCACAATTTCGGTACAAAAAACAAATATGATTTGACACCATTCAAAAGTACACGAAGAGCTGCTTTGTATTTATGTGTGTGACAAATTTTACTTCACTTGGAGGTGTGAAATGAGAGTATCGATGTTTATATACATTATAAATGGATTGGAATAAGGTTGGTATTCCTCCTTTATTTAAAACAGAATCATTTGAACATATTATATTGCTCCTCTAATTGGAATAGCATCTATTGGAAATATTCTATCGCTTCTCTCCTCGGAATAGAAACCCTTACAAAAATTCAATTGCTCCTTTCCTCGGAATAGAATCCCTTGTAAAGATTCAATTGCTTCCCTCCTCAGAATGGAATCTTATGAAAAGACTCAAGTGCTCCCCTCTTCTGAATAGAATCCCTTGAAAAATTTCAATTTTTCCCTACTCAGAATAGAATCCCAAGAAACGATTCAAGCGCTTCCCTCCTCAGAATATAATCCCATTAAAAGACTCAAGCGCTTTTCTCCACAGAAAAGAATCCCTTGTAAAGATTCAAATGTTTCCCTCCTCAGAATAAAATCCCATGAACGATTCAATTGATCCCCTCCTCAGAATAAAATCTAATGAAAAGATTCAAGTGCCCTTCTCCTCAGAAAAGAATCCCATGAAACTATTCAATTGCTTCCCTCCTCAGAATAGAATCCCATGAAAAGACTCAAGTGCTTCACTCTTTAGAATAGAATCCCTTGAAAAGTTTCAATTGTTTCTTCCTCAGAATAGAATCCCCAAAAAATATTAAAGCGCTCTTCTCTTCAAAAAAAAAGTCCCTTGAAAAGATTCAAGTGCTCTTCTCTACAAAAAAGAAGCCTTTGAAAAGTTTCAATTGTTACCCTCCTCGGAATAGAATCCCATGAAAAGATTCAAGTGCTACCCTCTTCAGAATAGAAACCTTTGAAAAGATTCAACTGCTGTTTTCCTTAGAATAGTCTTGCATGAAAAAAGATGGTAATTTTTCTTTCCTTTGAATATAATCCCTTTGAAAAATACTATTTGTCATTTTCTTATAAGAGAATCTCTTGAAAGATTCTATAGGTCCAAAAGGTCGAAATCGGCAAACAAAATATTTGAAGACTGCAGGTTACAAGTTAAAACTACGCGTGTGGATCTCTCAACGGGTAAAATGACTGAATAACCTCAACTCCCTTGGAAATATTTAATCGGTCAAGGTTAAGAAACTTTAGCGCATGTAATGGAAATTTGCATTAGAAAAGGATTCAAATCCAAGCACTAAGCAAGGTTCATTTTTTTACAGGGTTGCGTTTAGAGGGCGACAAACCAGACGTCTGAAGTTCAGAGACAAATTTTCCTCCCTCAAACGACGTTCGTCTGAAAGCCGTGTGAAGAGAAGAGCAGAGAGAGAGAGCGATAAGCCTATCGATTCGCCTGAAAATTCCGGAGCTCAGGTCAAAGGAGAGCATTGACCTTGCCGAGAGCTCGCTCCTGATGTCCCATTTTTTTCTCCGCCTTCCTTTTCCTGAAAGCGTTCCGATCGTTCCCCGGAAAAATTCGCTAATGAGGAAGAGCACCAGTCTTGTCTGTCTCGTGTCTTTCTCGAGGCCAGTCCTCTTGGTTCCGTTGCGATTGCTCCGGAAAATTGCAGGAAACGGTTCGCTCCAGGGGAGCGTCGCCTCTGAATCCTGGAAAATGCACACGCAAGCCACCTTTCTTTCACACGCGAGTCTGTTTTGGGTCTTTCAAGTACATGGACTCATAATGAAAAGGGTGAAATCGGGTGGTTATTCCTTGGAGACATTTTTGTTTCCTGTTTGTTGTCTGTCTTTTTATCTTTTACTCCTTTAAAAAAAAAAAAGTTGAATTCGCATTGAAGTTATTTTTTTATTTAGGGGATAGTATATGTGTCTCTGGTTGTTTGTGACTAGAAAAGTGCCGGGCACTAATAGTTTGGTATATAAAAGAAACAAAACTCAAAAGGAGCTTTTAGTTATATTTATCTTCTATCTATTTATCTATCTATCTACATTTATAAATAAATAAATAAATAAATAAATAAATAAATATATATATATATATATATATATATATATATATATATATATATATATATATATATATATATATATATATATATATATATATATATATATATATATATATATATATATATATATATATACTATATATATACAACACAAGCCTAAACATTATGACCATCCCCACATTTTTCAATGAATTTAATTTTCACGTCTGTATGATGTGGAGGACATGTGGTTAAGTGAGAATGGTATTTAACTGCTCCTGGGGAAGGTAAGAGATCATTCTTGCACTTATGACTGATGACTTGTAAAGGGGTGACTCCGAAGAGTGCCAGCACTGCGACTAATAGTTTATTGTACTGAGACCCCTACTGATCCACTAAAGACCGATTGCCGAATTAAATTTAAGCACGTACCTGATTGGAATGTTTGACAGTTCCCAGGGTTCGATACAGTGGTATCCCAGGTATTCAAATCGTTGCTCAGAGTAATGGTCACATACACATAGAACGTGTACAGAACTTTCCTCTACCATCCGAAAACCTCTACATTAGGGGTCATCTATAACACCCATAATGTTTAGGTGTCTATTTAGGGTACATTGGCCAGTTAGGAGAAGGTACCTGAAGGAGAAGGTAAGTAATTCTAGCACTTACTTTCGCAAGTGATGGGAAAGGCTGATGATCTAAGTGAATTTGATAGAGGGCAGATCGTAATGGCCCGAAGACTCGGAACGAGTATCACCGAAACTGCACTACTGGTAGATTGTTCAAATACCCAAATTAACGAAAGAGCAAAATTAAAAGAAAGGTTACTCAACCGGAAAACGAAAGTTAAAACTATTCAAGCAAGCGCGCTGAAAGCTGCAGACATAGCATGGTAAGCAATATAATTTCTAAAACAAGAGGAAATTAAAAAAAAACGACAAGGAATTTATTGAAAATGAAAGTGTTGATGGAGCAGGATACGATGTTTCCGAATTTCAACATCAATATGAGTAGATGGTAAATTAAAATGTTACGTAACTAATTTAGTTTGAAGCAAACAAATATTTTCTTGAAAATTCCACGCAGAGGCACGTCAAATAATGGATCTTGTGTAAGAAATAACTTTCATCAGTGTAGACAAATTAAAATCAATCGATTGTAATTTTTCAAAACATTTATGGTCTATTTAAAGCCATCTTTAGAAAAGAAAATTACTGCTTTCACTGAATGATTCACATGTATCTAAGTTGCGTAAGAACAACTTCAATTTGCATCGTTAGCAGCCTCAACTTTTGTCACTTAAAGGCAAAAAATTTCAATTTTTCAAAATTACTAACTGTGATTTTATTCCAAGATCAACAATTCCTTTTTAAAATTTCCTTTACTCCAACATTCATTCGGTTTTAAATCGTATCCTTATAGTACTTTTTTAAATTCAGAGATTCGGTTTTTAAATAAACCACACCTACCTATTTAGAATAATAGATGTGTTTACTTGACTATGGAGTACAGATTTCAATAACAGCCAAGGAAAAATTAAAAAAAAATGTAAATTTGATTACTTTTAATTATTTTTCAATGAAAAAGTATATCAAAATTGTGAAGTATATTTAAACTTCAGAGTATGAATATTGTTAACGTAGCCCATCTTATTTGAAACGGATTTTTAAACTTTACTGATAATTTTAAAACACAAAATTACACACTTTACTTAAAAACGCTCGATATGTATATATATTTTTTTATGAAACAGCAATTATCAAACCATTACTTATTCAACCAAAGATTTAAAGGACGGTGATCGAGTATACAAATACCGCTAGGAAATTACCCATGTTTTGTGATATTATGCAAAAAATAAATAATTCAATAAATTTAACTCCTAAATAATATATCTGCAACATTTAAAATACTTGAACATATAAATACAAATAGAAACGAAATTCAGGTCATTTTAAAATAAGAAATTGCACACCTTACTTAAAAATCTTGTTTTAATATGTATTTATTTTTAGAAAAAGAATACTACGATTCATTACGTATTCAATCACATATTTCAGGAAATTTGGTTGAATTATGCATATACCGGCAATAACTTACCCACGTCTGATATCTTGCAGAAAATAAATAAATCCTCAAAATCAAACATCTAAATAATGGATCTTCAATAGGTAATATACCGGAACGCATAAATACAAACAGAAACAAAATTCCAATCCTTGAAAAAATGCAGAAAGCTGGAAAAGATACCTGTGCAAACGTGTCTAATTTCAACTTCCTGAATGTATTCTGAAATAAAACAATTCGACAAGACTTTTGAACAATATTGATAAAGACAATGATACATTTACAAAAAGAATGCATATTTATAATACTTGGAATCCCCAACTAAGACCGAAACATATCGCTGTGAACGCAAATACGCAGACACAGAATTCTATATCAAATTAAAAAGATTAAACAGTAATTCTGACGTTTTCAGATACCGAGTAACAAAACACCGCTTTGATAATCAAGGAATTTTTCATTTGGGCTTTTCGTGTTCCTTTACAAAATATAAGTTATGTAAAATTGAATAGTTTAATATTATTTTTTCATCAATCAGTTCCGTTATATTGTGATTTATGTTATGAAAGAAATAAAAAGTCAGCTCTAACAAAAGTATAACTTAATGGGGTCCGCGACACATTGAAATTTTTTTTTTATTAATTAATTTAGAATTTTGAATTTTTTTGTACTGATTACCCATCTAATTAATAAACGAAATCACAGCACAAAATGTTTCCAAAAGTTTTTTAAAAATTTTAAATTAAAATTTTTTGAAAAAAAGAGGGGTCATTTTAAATTGCTAAAACTCAAAACATTCTTGATCCATTTTCAAAATTCTTGCAGTAAATTATTCACAAATTTATAAACTTTAATTTTGATTCAGTAATTTAAAAAATATTAATTTAATAAAAAATAAAAAATATTTGAATGAAAATTTCTGAAAATTTTAAGGTACTTTAAAAAAAAAAGTCATATTTTTAAAAGTAAATATTTGTTTCAAATTTGCTGAATTGAAATTAAAGTATAATGTTTGAAAAAGATATATTCCAAATTTCAACCCTTAAACTTTATCGGTTTTTGACTTATAGCAATTTGAATACAGGAAATCTTGAAAAAAATGTATCATGGAGAAAAACTTCATTTAAAGTTTTAAAGACAGATGTTGTTGCCATGACAACAACTCTCAAGAGTGTTAGATTTTCAAAACAACGCACCACAAAAATTATTACATCTCTAGTTCTAATTAAGATAGAAACATGATTTAGAAGTCATTTTAAGCAGAAAAACAAAGAGAATTTCTTAAAATAATAAAAAAAATTTCGAATATTTGACGATTTTTGTGTCTCGGACCCCCTTAATTTGTTTTGGAAAAAATTGTTTTATACTGGTAACAATACTGGTAAAACAATTTTATTGGTAACTTTGATTTTCGATCAATACTGGTAAATAATTTTATTGGTAACTTTGATTTTCGATCAATACTGGTAAATCAAACTGAGCTGCGTATATCACAATTATTTTATGCTCAATGCTATTTGTAAGAGAATTTTGAAATGTTTTTAGCCTATTCTGCATTCGTAGGACAGATAGAACGGGTGTTAACATGTAGCCTACGCGACCCGCATAGTTCTATAGCACAAATTTCAAATCATCCTGAATGTGTATCAAATTTGGCGTGGATCAAACGGTGTAGATTCGTATAGAGAACAGAGACCTTTGCTTTATATGAACGGATAATATACGGAGTATAAAAATTCATACCGTAGAATCCGGTAAATAGAAGCAGTTTTGAATTTCACTGCAATATTAAGCCTTTTGTTTGTACACTTGAAATTATGAAAATACCTTAAAAATATTTTCATTTTTGACTGCAAGGACAAAAAAATATTTTTTAAACACTTGTTCTATTTACAATAAAGTCCGTAACAATCGAAGCAGTCACCTGTTTTTTATTCTGTTTAAATTCTGATCTCTCAGTAGATAATCAAAAACAGTTATTCTCTTTAAAAAAAAAACATTTTTGAGGTTTTCAAAACACCCACTTTAAAACAACACCAATAAAAAGTTTTGTTTAGAAAAACAGAAAAATTAGTAACTAAATTGTTTTAATTTTCATTTTATTTCAACTTCATAAAAAACTGCATTCTTAAGTAGGACTTACCAGTTAAAATGGTAAACCATCAATTATAAATAAAATAAAAATACGATCAGTCTTCGAATTTCGATATTTTTGGTATTTTTTAAATTAACGTCACACTGGAGCAACACAACGAGCATCAGCCTTAGAAAAATAAGAGTTGGCTTTGCGTAGTTGCTAGAATGTAATCCTTAGAACCGTTTAAAGGCACGTTTACACAAATTCTAGAAACGGAAAAGGAGATCAGAGTTCTTTTTAATTAGAAAAAAAAAGAGTAGCTACCCCTACAAATATTATAAAGTTGGTCACAACAAAAATATCTAATGACAAGTCAGCATTCTCTATTTGTACAAAACAACGAAGCAAAATAAAAAAGTGAACAAAATTTCTGTGTTTATGAAAAAAAACACATTTTCCGACATCGACGAAATTCTATGGGCGTACGGAGCTTCCCCAAAAGTTGTTCTCCAGAAACGAGACGAAAATAACGTTGGAACAAGAGAGTATGATTTATTGCGAAATCGAAAGGTAAAGATAATGAATGATTCTCTTTACCTAAAAAATGACGAATTAATAATTAAAATTTCATAATAAATTAACGGAAAATGATTAAAAAGATATCCTTACAGACTCTAAAAGGTGTACGAGGCAGAGTGAGGTCGAGCCAAAGCTGCCAATTTTATAAACTACCTACTAATATATATATATATATATATATATACGTTTTTGCTTTTATTTTAAGAATCTCAATATTTTTAAATAAATTATTTTTATCTAGAGGATACTTAATTAGAACTAGAGATATAATAATTTTTGTGGTGCGTTGTTTTGAAAATCTAACACTCTTGACAGTTTTTGTCATGGCAACAACATCTGACTTTAAAACTTTAAATGCGTTTTTCTCCATGATACTTTTTTTCAAGATTTCCTGTATTCAAATTGCTATAAGTCGAAAACCGATAAAGTTTAAGGGTTGAAATATGGAATATACCTTTTTCAAACATTATACTTTAATTTTGATTCAGCGAATTTGAAACAAATATTTACTTTTAAAAATATGACTTAAAAAAAAAAGTACCTTAAAATTTTCAAAATTTTTTATTCAAATATATATATTTTTTATTACATTAATATTTTTTAAATTGCTGAATCAAAATTAATGTTTATAAATTTGTGAATAATTTACTGCAAGAATTTTGAAAATTGATCAAGAATATTTTGAGTTTTAGCAATTTAAAATGACCCCTTTTTTTCAAAAAATTTTAATTAAAAATTTTTAAAAAACTTTTGGTAAAATTTTGTGTTGCGATTTTGTTTATTCGTTAGATGGGTAATCAGTACAAAAAAATTCAAAATTCTAAATTAATTAAAAACAATTTTTTTTCAATGTATCCCGGACCCAATTAACGGATTTTGGAAGAATTTTCTAAAATATTCAAAATTAAAATTAAAAGTTACCGTTTGCCGAGGTTGCCATGAAAACAACCATAACCGTCAAGTCAGATGGGTTGCCTTAATCTATCGTAACTCGCTACTAGAAGTGCGCCAAAAAAAAAAAATCGCCAAAGCCGTTGCCACCGCTCATAAACGTAGAGTGTAGCTGTACCTGGTATTCTACATACATTTAAATTAGGTATATATCGTGATACAGAAGCTAACAATTCGAACTTACGTACTAAGATGTAATGCAAATTTAATTCAAAAAATATTCGACAACGTCTTTCTCTTCATGAAAGTGTTACGAAACAACCTGTGAAATATATTCCAGAAAGAAAAGAAAGAAACGTAACAAAAAAATTTCAGCGCGATGGAATGAAAAATATCCGTCAGTGAAGTATTTTTAAGCAGAGAAATGGATTAAGGAATAAAAAATTCTTAATTGACAGTAAGAGAGAAGCGTTGTTCAAACGCCGGCACGCTTTAACAAAATAAAGATAAGAAAAAATAATGCATAGCTCATCGGAAGTTTTTAATTTGAATGCTTCAAAACTCGTATTCATAAGCTCCGCAGCGTAAACATGCCATATTTTAAATGGAAAGATAATAATGGATTTAAAATTAGTTCAACAATGGAGTTGAGAAAGTGCCGCGGGTAATCGTTTTCAAAGCTGAATAATTTTAATTGAAAATGTGTATTCTCTTTCCCATTCTCAAAAAGGCAGTAGGAATGACGTAACGACGCAATGAATAAATAATATTACATTTATATTTTGAATTCAGATGTGGTTAAAAATATTTTAAGTAAACTTTTGTAAGGTAATAAAATGTTTGCTTGTAATTAATTCATGGTTTAATTTTTTACCTACACAGTATAAGTCCAAATTGAAGATTTTGTTGTTATTAACCAACTTTTCATTTAAATCGTATGGACTAAGGGAGAATAACGGATTAGCATACCGAAGGTTGTGTGTTCGAATCTAACTAAAAACCGTGGTGTACTCGAGGGCTGGTGCACGTTTAATCTGTCGTGGCCTCAATTGTCCTCACGTTGACGTGGCGTGTAACTTTAGAAAGTGGGGTGCCAGCTCTGGCGTGATCTCGTCATCTGACCGTAATTCAAAATGACGTGGTGTTGTCCTCGGATCTTTCACTTCGGGCTGGATCCAGGACGGTCTCCAATATCCCGTTGTGTAATTCCAGAGCGTCGTTAGTTAATATACTATACTTTAAATCGGATTTACTTCATTTTTGCAGTCAATATACTTACTTAATTTTCTAGATTAATGGGTATCTTCTAAATGAAAATCGAAATGGATATGCTCTAAAATCAAAAATAATTAATTGCTTTCAAGGTATAGGAATGCCTTCGGTGATAATTTTCTGATATTATCACGGAACTTAGGCTTTTTCGTGAATTTTGTTTTTGATTTCTACTAGAAAAAGCATTTTATGCAAGAAAATACTATGGCGTTTAAAAATAATTTTTTACAAAAATGTAGTATAATAAGTGTAAAAAAAAACCGACCAAGTATACCATTTACGCAGAATGTCATATTTTAATGGTAATGGTAATTTTAGTTAACGTCGTACTAGAGCAACACAACGGGCTATTGACGACGGTCCGGGATCAGCCCCTTGAGGGAAAGATCCGAGGACAACACCTCGTAATTTTGAACCACGGTCAGATGACGAAGCAACACCTGAGCTGGCACCCCACTCTCCAAACTTCCACGCCAACCCAACGTGAGGACTTTCGGCCACGACAGATTTAAGGTGCACCAGCCGCCTCTACACCGTACGCTTACAAACATCCATGCCCGTACCCGGATTCGAACCAGGAACCTTCCGATCTAGAGGCTAACACCTTAACCATTATACCGGTTGGTCGGCGTCATATTTTAAAAAAGTAGTTAGTTTATTTCTAGCTTGAAAAAGGGAATTATTCTATCTTTCTTTCTTTCTATCTATTATAAAAAAGAATTTGTCGGTCTTTTTCAGGTTTATTCGTTTTGTGATTGGTAGATAGCGTCTCACGGTTCAACGGGCTATTTAATATGGAGCACGCGTAGACGATAAACATAGTTATATTTTTTAACTAATACATTCATAAAATTTGAGAGCCCGGACTAGAAAGTTTGCAATATTTTCAAAAGAACCGGCCAATTCGGTCGCCATTTACATAGCAACAGTCGAATATGAAAATCTTAAAAAATGCTATTGCAATAAACAACACGGAGAAGCTAAAACATTTAAAATTATGATGAGATTTCCTCTGAATTATATCAATATGTTGTGCAAAATACTTTATTTTTTATGTGGAAATGAAATGTTTTCTTCTTGACATTTTTTAAAGCATTTTGTTTTGATATACACTATATTTTCTTGTATAAGCTGAGAATTTTTGGAACGTTTTCTAAAGCTTAAGTACTGGGATCGGCATATATACGGAACCGCTAATCTCGAAAAAAA
The DNA here is from genome assembly GCA_947359465.1 of Metellina segmentata. Taxonomy (NCBI): domain Eukaryota; kingdom Metazoa; phylum Arthropoda; class Arachnida; order Araneae; family Tetragnathidae; genus Metellina; species Metellina segmentata. The sequence goes on along the minus strand of OX375878.1, from coordinate 115,934,269 downwards.
AAGTAGGCACTTTTCCGTTACTCGGGCGTTGCGATAAAAATCGCAATGAGTCCGGGATAAATCCAGCAATGATCCATATGGGAATGCATTGTGAAGTAATCCCCTCCCTCATTGTTGAAAAGTATAGTTCGCGAAGCGAATTAAATATGATTGCGTAGCAATCTTCGGGGTTGACGAGAGTTTCCGAGAGTTTTTCAGATTTTGAGCTATAATTATAACAAAATAGTCACATCGAAATTAATTGTGGACTTCAATGTCAGTTATCCCTGAAAAAAACCTACGGAAATGAGCAAAATATTTCAAGTTCACATCCTGCTTAATTTTTTAAATGCATATTTCTTAAATAAAGTGGTTCAGACCCTGCTTTGTAGTATTCAGAACACGTATGAAAATTATTAAAACAATTCAGTTGATAGGATCTTCCAAACATTTTTATTAGACCCACGTGTCAGATACAACCATATAATTAATCTCATCAGGCCTTAAAGAACAAATACGGCCGTTTGGACAGGTTTTCCTGGCCCGCAATTCATATATCCAGATTTAATAGGACTGAAACCACGGCCCTCTCGACTGGTTTACCCAGCCAACTTTATTATTAACTATTTACTTTATACTATTGTTATTTACTTTATACTATTGTTATTTACTTTATATTATTATTTATACTTTATATTATTTACTTATTATTATTTGCTATTTAACTTTATTATTAAATATTACAACAGTTCTTTAACCCAGGGGTTTACAGGTTTACCCAGTCAAAAGATTACATACGGCATTTGAAATGTGTTATCAGTCCCGCGGGCAATATACAGCATTCTACAGGCTTACCTAGCCAAGTTTATTATTAATTATTTACTTTATATACGATTGTTATTTACTTTATATTATCATTATTTATACTTTATACTATTTACAAACTATTTTTTACTATTTAACTTTATTATTACCTATTACCACAGGTCTTTAACCCAGCGGTTTACAGGCTCACCCAGCCAACAGATCACATACGGTATTTGAAATGCGTTACCGGGCCCGCGGGCAGTATACAGTTGATCAGGTACGGCCTTCCGGGCGAATTTACTCAATCCACAGATAAGATACGGCCCTTCAAAAAGATTTTCCCGGCCCACAGGAATGTTACGACCCTCCGGATAGATCTACCCGGCTTGTAGACTAGATGCGTATATATAAGTTGTTACAAGAATCAACTCATACAAAAGAAATACATATTTTAAAGTTCAAAAACAGAGCATACCGTTATCTAGAAAATAGATGGAGCAACACACTGGGCTATTGGCGGCGGTGCCAAATCCCACACGAAGGGATAAAACCGAGGCCAATACCACGTAATTCTGAACCACGGTCAGAAGACGACTACCTAGCTAGAGTATTGAATAACCGGAAGAAGCGTCCTCGTTTTAAGGTGGTATATTTGAAAATACATCTCCATCTTTTAAATTTATAAAAGCTTTTTCATTCGACTTTACTCAGTTTTATATCGTTCTGTTTGATGTGGTGATTGTTAATTTTATAACGTTTTAGTTTTTTTAACTCTATTTTGTTCCGGTTGTTCGTTTTGGCAACTTCGTACGAGATAAAAGATAATTAAATCTTCAAAAGTAGCAAATTTTTATAACTGTTTTCTTTTTAAAGTAGGGTTATGAATAGAAGCCAAGTTTACTACTAGCTTCAGGTTATTATTAAATTTTTTTGGCTTTAGCTTTTCTTTTTCAGACTAAAAAATTTAAACCCGACTTATTTAATATAATTAAATCATGGCACACACACACAGTCAATTAAAATTAAAATAACTTGACATAATTAAATCGATACGGTAATTAAATTGGACTAAATTTACACATTTGTTTTGGTAAAAGTTATTAAAACCCAGTTTTTATTCACATTTTACAGGAAAGTTGGTAGGCAGGTAGGTAGTTAATTAACTTCACACTGGAGTAACAGAACAAGCTACTAACAACGGCCCGGAATCAATCCCGAAGGGAGAGATTCGAGGACAAACGCCCTGTACTTCTGAACCACGGTCAGATGACGAGGTCACACAAGAACTGGCACCCCACTCTCCAAACTTCCGGATCACGCAACATAAGGACATTTGAGGTCATGACAGACTTAACGTATACCAGACCCCCTTTGTACACTACCCTACAATAATCGACCAAACAGCAAGATGTGATGGTATAAGGGAAAGAATACATGCTTTAATATGGGGATGGTAGTCCATCTGCTAAAATTACACTATCAACCCTTCTGGGCATACTTTCAACAAGGTTTCGTTACACAGCCATGGGTATTTGTGTCCATTCCTGCTGAAAGAATGTCGCCAGCTCAGCTGTAGATTTCGGACGTGGTTCCATGGTCCCAAAGCGTCGCTCTAAGGTGTCCCACAAATGTTCTATGCGGTTTAAGTTGGGACTCTGAGCAGGTCAGGGAAGACGTTTTACATCCATATCTTGATACAATTGCTCGACAGAGGCTGCAACATGACATGGAGCGTTGTCGTCCTGGAAGTAACATTCGTCCATTCCATAAAATTGCCAGAGCGTAGGAAGAACCCAATTGTTCAAAATGTTCACGTAGACGTCGGCGTGAATTGACCAGGAACAACATGCAAAGCTCCCAGGGCATACCACGAAAAACACCCCCAATAATTACGGATGTTAGGAAAACCCGCTGTAGTCCGGTCCATTATGGTAGGGTAGTGTACATGACGGTCTTTGATTGGATTCGAACTCGCAACCCTCCGGTTGCTAGCCCGTTAGTCCTCAATCCGGGCTACCGCGGCCCTCTTTTTCTTTTATATTGCCACAAAACTCAAACGGAGGTACATGAAACTTAAGTTATAACAATAATGCTTTTCTAATATCCTACTGTTATTTAAACCGTAATGTAAATATTGCGTTTTACAAAACCTGTACAGGACTCATTGAGACCATTTTTTATCAGAATCGAGACAACACTTGAGCTGTCACCACACTCTCCAAACTTCCACAGCACGCCAACGTGAGTACATTTGAGGCCACGACAGATTTAACGTGAACCAGCCCCCTTTGTACACGATGCTCTTTGGTTGGATTCAAACTCGCAACACTCTGGATGCTAGTCCGTTTCTCCTCAAACCGAGCTATCGCGGTCTAATTAATGCAAGGATCAATTAAGTTTAAACCCTTCGTTATGCTCAGAATAAAATGCCATAAGGTAATGAAGAGTAATGAAATTATCTGTAGGGTCAATCCATGTCAAATCATCCAGAAAAAAAAAAGGATTTGACACCCATGACCACAGATTTTGATGAAACTTGGCATGTTTGTTCCTTTTATGGATTTAAGAACACATATAATTTTTTTTTGCTCTATCTCAAGCGGCTTATGTTTTATAGCCTGTTAAAGTTTTTGGAATTTTGCGTTTTTTTTCGATCAGACGGAGGAAACAGAATTTCTTTATTTTAGAAAATAAATTATATCTCCCTTGTTTGTCGACCAATGTTGATTAAATTTTTTAAGAGTATGCATCAATATGTAAAGAGTCCAGAAAAAAAATAAATCATACCTGCAAGTATCTTAAACATGGTTAGAAAAAATTCCAAAGTTCTATTTATAGATTTAAAAAATAAAATAGCGAGTTTTATGCTAAGTGGAATATCTTTAAAATGGTTAAGGACAATCAAAAATTTTTTTTTGTATTCTTGTTCTAAAAGATATGCTCTACCACATGGAAAAATAAAATGAATGGTTTTTTCACTCCTTTACTATTTTTTCTCACTTTAAAGATAGAAATCACTTGACTCACTCATTTTCTTGAAATCGTTAAATTAGAACAATAATTTTAGTGAAATTATAATAAAATTTGAATTTTTATAATGCTTCTGGAATGGAAAATGCATTATAAAACTTACCATTGAAATATTTCAAATTCTAGGTAATAATTCTTTAATTTTCTACAGTGCTTTCACAAGGTTGATTGAACATGCATCATGCATACTTGAGAGAATTTGTAAGTTCTTCCAGTCATTGTTTTAGGGGTTCCACAATTGCAATGACGTGAGGGATCGGTACAACACATTTATCTTTCCTTTTGGGTCAGAAAAATGATGGTGGTAATCCATGAGGATGTAAAAACTTTACAGTGGAATCTTCTTCTGCATTCACCTCACTCACCATACCAAAATACCATAAGCTGTCATAAACACAAGCAATAAAACATCCAGGATATGTCTTAGAAATAAGTTGGAAGTTAATATTTGTAATGTTGGATTTGAAAAACTCGAAGTTCATTTGCTGTTTTAATTTATCTTTCCAGGTGTCATTGAAGACTTTCCTTCCTAGGGGGTGGGTGGGGGGGGGGGCTAAATATTTTATGTTAAACCCATATTCCATCACATTCTGTTGTATACCGTGACTGGTTGCAAAAAATGACCACTGGGCTTTTAGTTGAAAGTCCTTTTCATGCAGACATAGATTAGTGAAGTTGTATTTATTTTTATATTGCCCAGAACATCAGTCACTGAAGTAGTGAATGTTTGCTATGTGGGTAGTTCTTTCAGAAAGGTAGTTACAGTTTTTTGGATCTCATACACCATACTCGCGTCATGTTTAAGGTCATCAAATTTGATACAAAGAGGTAAATTCGGATTTTTATTGCTTGCATCATTGCAGTGAATGAATAATGACAGGATGAATAGTGCATGAATCTGAGGTCCAGTGGTAACCTTGCCTCTTTTTGTATTGTGAAAGAAAAATTTTCACTAAAATCCAGAGATAACAGCTGTATTTAAGGAAACTGTTTCCTTTAAACTTGTGATTTAGCAATGTATGAATGAGGTATTAACCTGTTCAGTTTTTCTACTAAGTTATCACTAACCTCATCAACTGAGCTCGAGCACCCTATCATTTCAGTTCGATCAGTCAAAACCCACTGATTGTACTCGGCAGGGTCTTCATCATCATAGTTCTCAAATTTTGACTGTAAAAACTGGACAAGTCTATATTTTGATGGGCACTTGTCGCAATGCCTTAGCATACATTCTCTTACTGTTCCGTCACAAACAATATATGAAAAAGGTCTTTCTAATGCTCTTCAATACCTGCTCAGTGAATCAATAAAATCACATTTTGATGTATTGTGCAAACATACACTAAGTGTGTGCTAGTGGCACCAGCCAAAACACACCACATCAGGTACTAATCAAAATTGAAGACACATCTTTTTTGTCACAGCTTGAGTGTATTTATTGCTTATAATATTTCTCTTGAAATAAGTTACTGTGTTAGTGAGTTGACAAGTTTAGAACTAGTTTTTAAATCTAAATTTAAATTGTAATGTAATTTTAATTACTTTAATTAGACCTAATTGTTGAAAATAAAGAAATTAATTATCTTATTTCTAAATAATCTCAAGATATAATTGTGGATAACCTATTTTAAAACATTTTTTTTTACACACACAGGCCTGATTAACAATATTAATTATACTATATTACTTTAATAATTTTAAATTTGTGTTAGCTTTGTCTAATTTTATTTGAAATTGGTTGATATATGTGACATTTGTAGTTAAAATTTTAACTTTAATTTAACGTTTTTAAGAAAATTAGTGAGTCAAGTGATTTCTATCTTAAAGTGAGAAAAACTAATAAAGGAGTGATAAAACCATTCATTTTATTTTTTCATGTGGTAGAGCATATCTTTTAGAACAAGAATACAAAAAAAATATTTGATTGTCCTTAACCCTTTTGAAGATATTCCACTTACCGTAAAACTCCCCATTTTATTTTTTAAATCTTTAAATAGAACTTTGGAATTTTTTTCTGACTATGTATAAGATACTTGCAGGTATAATTTATTTTTTCTGGACTCCTTACATATTGATGTAAACTCTTAAAACATTTAATCAATATTGGTTGATAAACAAGGGTGATATAATTTATCTTCTATAAAAAAACAAATTCAGTTTCCTACGTCTGATCGATAAAAACCGCAAAATTCCAAAAACTTTAACAGGCTATAAAAAACATAAGCCATTTGAGATGGAGCAAAAAAAATTTATACGTGTTCTTAAATCCATAAAAGGAACAAACATGCCAATTTCATCAAAATCTGAGACCATGGGTGTCGGACCCTGGTTGAACTGACGTGGAATGACCCTGTAATGAAAGTGTTCATTTTTCGTTCAACTGTTCGAAACCGACTGTAGGTAGGAAAAAATCCGTTTACATGGTAATGGTAATGGTAATGGTAATTTTAGTTAACGTCGTACTAGAGCAACACAACGGGCTATTGACGACGGTCCGGGACCAATCCCTTAAGGGAAAGATCCGAGGACAACACCACGTAATTTTGAACCACGGTCAGATGACGAAGCAACACCTGAGCTGGCACACCACTATCCAAACTTCCACACCAACTCAACGTGATGACTTTCGGCCACTACAGATTTAAGGTGCACCAGCCGCCTCTACACCATACGCTTACAAACAACCATGCCCGTACCCGGATTCGAACCAGGAACCTTCCGATCCAGAGACCGTTTACATGATTTACGATTCATAATTACGTGTTACAAGTTGTAGATGAGCCGACCAACCGGTCTAGTGGTCAAGGTGTTGGCCTCTGGATCGTAAGGTTACTGGTTCGAATCCGGGTCAGGGCATGGATGTAAATTGTGCTGTCCTTTGTTAGGGACAATGATTTTCCACCCACTGGGTGCCCCTTCACAAGTGACAATCACTTCTGGCCTTGTATTAAGCTACAATGACTTCGGTCAATTCTGTACTGTATTATGTATTGTATTTGTCTTTACAATCTGTACCCAGCCTTGCCATTGGAAATAAAAATAAAAAAAAGTTGAAGATGAACCCTGTTTTCAGTTGAATCTATCAGTCGTTTTACTTCATATGAAGTGCCAACCAGTATAGTGGTTAAGGTATTAGCCTCTAGATCGGAAGGTTCCTGGTTCGAATCCGGGTCCGAGCATGGACGTTTGTAAGCGTATGGTGTAGAGATGTCTGGTGCACCTTAAATCTGTCGTGGCCGAAAGTCCTCACGTTGGGTTGGCGTGGAAGTTTGGAGAGTGGGGTGCCAGCTCAGGTGTTGCTTCGTCATCTGACCGTGGTTCAAAATTACGAGGTGTTGTCCTCGAATCTTTCCCTTAAGGGACTGATCTCGGACCGTCGTCAATAGCCCGTTGTGTTGCTCGTTCGACGTTAACTAAAATTACAATTACCATTACCATATGAAGTGCCAAAACATAGAAAATAAAATAAAATGTATGAAAATACACTTTTGTATAGTGAAACGGGGTGGCTGAGTTAATATTGGGCATTGGAGAAACGTCGGACTATTGGTGACGGTCCGGATCAATCGGGAAGGGAACGATCTGGGTACAACACGCAATTTTGATTCACGGTTAGATCACTTAAACAATAAAGAAACCGGTAGGTGTGTATATAATGAACGACACACTGGAGTAACACAACGGGCTTTTGGTGACGGTCCGGGATCAACCCCCAAAGGGAAAGAACCGAGGACAACACCACGTAATTTTTATCCTCGGTCAGATGATGATGTAACACTTGAGCTGGCATCCCACTCTCCAAACTTCCACACCACGTCAACGTGACGGCATTTAAGTCACGACAGATTTAAAGTGCACAAGCCTGTTTTGTACACAACATTCTTTGGTTGGATTCGAACTCGTAAATCTCTTGCAGCTAGCCCGTTATTCTTCCAACAGGGCTCCGGAAGCCTATAGAGATAAAAGAAATTACTTCTATTTTTCAGACTACAAATTCGACTGTCGGTAGAATGGATATTCAATTGCAGATCGTTGTTTATGTTATGAGTCAAAATTACATATTGAGTATCAACCCAATTTCCAGATGTATACCATCATTGTGCTCTAAATAAAATGCCAGAAGACAGTGAAAGAAAATAAGACTACCGGCTTGCGATACAATGATTATAAGCAGGCTTAAATATTCTAAAAGGAGACCATTCGCATGTGAGTTACGAGTTAAAATTTTGTGTTACGAGAATCAACCTAATTTTCAACTGAATTACGCCATTCTTCAAGACAGTGAGGGTAATGAAAGGACCTGTATACATGATACAGAGATATGGGTGAGACTGAATTTTCCGAAAAAAACCCGTATCTGTGAACTAATAGTCAAAAGTAAAAAGTATGTGTTTCAAGTTGACGATTAACCTTATTTTCAGTTGAATCCAGCCATTTTATTCCAAATAAAACGCCAGAAGGCAGTAAACGCAATGAGAAGTGTGAAAATACACGATACCAAAAATTGCAGTAGGTAGGTAATTTGGTATTTTTTTAATTAACATCGTACTGGAGCAACACAACGGGCTATTTACGACGGTTCGGGAACAATCTCCTAAGTGAAAGATCCAAGAACAACATAACGTAATTTTGAACCACGGTCAGATGACGAGGTAACACCTGAGCTGGCACCCCACTCTCCAAACTACCACACAAACCCAACGTGAGGACTTTCGGCCACGACATATTTAAGGTGCACCAGTCGCCTCTACATCATACGCTTACAAACATCCATGCACTCACCCGGATTCGAACCGAGAACCTTCCGATCTGGAGGCTAACACCTTACCACCAGACCTGTTGGTTGGCAACTGTAGGTAGGATCGAATCTTCAAAAAGAACATTCGTATGAGGCGTGTTAAATTACGTGTTTCAAGTTGATTAACACAATTTTTTCAGTTGAATTTATCTGACTTGCTCTCAATAAAACGTCGGAAGACAGTGAACGTAATGAGAAAACCTGTGTGAAAATACGCAATGCAAAGAAGACTGTATGTAGGATGGAATCTTCAAAAAGAAGACAGTTTCTTTAAGTTATGAGTGAGTCAAAGTAACACGTTATAAATTAAACATCATCCCGACTTTTATATCCATCTAATCATTTTGCTTAAGAAAAACGCCAGAAAACAGTGAAAAGATCTACGTACGATACAAAAGTGATTGCAAGCAGGATTGAAACTTGAGAAAAGAGATTGCTCTGAGGAGTTAAGTCAAAATTACGTGTTTCTAATTAAGGTTTAACCCAATTTACAGTTGAATCCAACCGTTTTACTTCAAACAATATACCATAAGACAGCAAACGTAACGAGGAATGTGAAAATACACAGAACAAAGATGACTGTAGGCAGGATTGATCTTTAAGAAAAACTGAGACCTACCTACGATACAAAAGTGACTGTTAGCAGGATTGAATCTTCAAAAATAAAACCGTTCTTAGAAGTTACGAGCCAAAATTACGCGTTACTAATTGAAGATTAACCCAATTTTTAGCTGAATCCAGTTGTTTTTCTCCAAACAAAAAACCATAAGACAATAAACGTAATGAGAAGTTTGAAAATACCCAGAACAGAGACGACTGTAGGCAGGATTTATCTTTAAAAAGAAAACCGTTCTTAGCAGTTACAAGACAAAATTACGCGTTACTAATTGAAGATTAACCCAATTTTTAACTGAATCCAGACGTTTTTTTCCAAACAAAACTCCATAAGACAATAAACATAATGAGAAATGTGAAAATACACAGAACAAAGACGACTGTAGGCAGGATTGAATCTTCAAATAGTAGATCGTTCTTAGAAGTTACGAGTCAAAATTACACTTTACTAATTGAAGATTAACCCAATTTTCAGTTGAATACAGCCGTTTTTCTCCTAACAAAACACTATAAGACAATAAACGTAATGAGAAATGTGAAAATACACAGAACAAAGACGACTGTAGGCAGGATTGAATCTTCAAATAGTAGATCGTTCTTAGAAGTTACGAGTCAAAATTACACTTTACTAATTGAAGATTAACCCAATTTTCAGTTGAATACAGCCGTTTTTCTCCTAACAAAACACTATAAGACAATAAACGTAATGAGAAGTGTGAAAATACACAGAACAAAGACAACTGTAGGCAGGATTGAATCTTCAAATAGTAGATCGTTCTTAGAAGTTACGAGTCAAAATTACACTTTACTAATTGAAGATTAACCCAATTTTCAGTTGAATCCAGCCGTTTTTCTCCTAACAAAACACTATAAGACAATAAACGTAATGAGAAGTGTGAAAGTACACAGAACAAAGACAACTGTAGGCAGGACTGAATCTTCTAAAAGAAAACCGTTCTTAGAAGTTACGAGTCAAAATTAAGCGCTACTAGTTGAAGATTAACCCAATTTTCAGCTGAATCCAGCCGTTTTGCTCCAAATAAATCGTCAGAGGGCAGTGAATGTAAATGAAGCGCCCCGTGTAAAAACGCCCGATCCGAAGGGGCTGGAAAGCGCTCATTTTTCAGACCGTGCTCAGACGCGTGTAGGTAGGAAAGGATCCCTAAAAAGGAGTAGCTGGCATCGATCGTGGATTGCAGGTCAACCACGTGCATTTGAGTCCAGGGCCGAGCGTATCCAGTGACCCCCTTCACACACCGATCGATATACGTTCCTTCGGAGTGACCTTGCCGGGGCAGTGACCTTCTCCCGGCATCCTCCGTTCTGGCACCCGGCCCTCGGGTCATTGGCAAGGAGTCACTCACTCCACCCCCGCCCGCAATAACCCCGCTCGTCTTGCAGTGCCGGGTAAAATATGTATGGGTGGGGTTATTTTTTACCGCTCGCTGTCCATCGGTAATGGGGCTCTTTTTTTCTGGATGCGGTGAATGGGTGGATGTTTCCGGAGTGGTTGTGGGAGCAGCGTAGGAACACAATTTCATTTCGGAGGAGGTCGTTGGTTGGAAGTGTTTTTTCGTTCGATGGAAGATCTGAAGCTTATTAGCCCTATTGGTGTCGCTTGATTTCCTTGTAGGGTAGTGTTGCTTTTGCCGCACAACACGCTCTCTCCTCTCACTCTCTTAGTGGCTAAATGAACACGTCGTTCTGAAGAATCCATGAATTCTTTCAACCTCTGGAATAAAAAATGTCTATCGCTCCATTTTTTTTTTCAAGAATATAATTTAAAAAAAGATTATATTGGTACTTTCCCTGGAATAGAATACTTTGGAAATATTCTATTGGACCATTATTATTATTGATATTTGAAAATATTCTATTGATAATTTTTTCAGAATAAAATACTTTCAAAGATTCTATCAGTCCTTTCCTTAGAGAACTATTGGAAATATTCTATTGGACCATTATTATTATTGATATTTGAAAATATTCTATTGATAATTTTCTCAGAATAAAATACTTTCAAGGATTCTATCAGTCCTTTCCATAGAGAACTATTGGAAATATTCTATTGGACCATTATTATTATAGATATTTGAAAATATTCTATTGATAATTTTCTCAGAATAAAATACTTTCAAAGATTCTATCAGTCCTTTCCTTAGAGAACTATTGGAAATATTCTATTAGACCATTATTATTATAGATATTTGAAAATATTCCATTGATAATTTTCTCAAAATAAAATACTTTCAAAGATTCTATCAGTCCTTTCCTTAGAGAACTATTGGAAATATTCTATTCCTCATTTCTTTGTAATTGAAACCTTTTCAGAGATTCTATTGATCCATCATCTCAAAGAATAGAAGATTTCTTAGGAAACGATTTCCGTACGAATAAAGATCTAAAGCTTATTAGCCCTATTTATGTCTTGAGATTTTCTAGTAGTGGTAGTGTTGCTTTTGCCCAACAACCCGCTCTCTCTCAGTCTCTTAGTGGTTAAATAAACACGTCATTCTAAGGAATCTATGAATTCTTTCAATCTCTGGAGAGAAAAAATTATATCGACCCCTTTCCTTAAAATAGAATCTTTGAAAAGGTTTTATTGGTCCTTTCCCTGGAATAGAAACCTTTGAAAATATTCTATTGGACCATCAATGTTATAGAAACCTTTGAAAATGTCTATTGCTCATTTTCCCAGAATAAAATAATTTGCAAAGATTCTATCAGTCCTTTCTTTAGAGAACCATTGGAAAGATTCTATTCCTCATTTCCTTATAATTTAATCCTTTTTTGGGATTCTATTGATCCATAATCCCAAAGAATAGAAGGTTTCTTGGGAAACGATTTTCGTACGAATGAAGATCTAAAGCTTATTAGCCCTATTTATGTCGCGAGATTTCCTAGTAGTGTAGCGTTGTTTTTACCCAATAACACACTTTCTCTCACGCTCTTTTAGAGGTTAAATTAACACGTCTTTCTAAAAAATCCGTCAATTCTTTCAACCTTTGGAAAGATTCTATCACTCCCCTTTCCTTACAATAGAACATTTAAAAATATTCTACTGCTCATTTTCTCAAAAAAAAAATTACCTTTCAAAGATTCTGTCATCGTTTTCCTTAGAATCCTAGGTAAGATTCTAATCTTCATTTTCTTATGATCAAATCCATTGGAAACATTATATAAGTTCTTTCATTGGAACAAAATCCTTTTGAAAGATTATATCAGTCCACTTCGTTAGAATTAAAACCTTTGAAAATACTACGAACATTAGTCATTAGTCTAACACGTCTTTCTAAAGAATCTTTTAATTCTTTTAACCACTGGAAATATATTTTCTATCGTTCCCCTTCCTTAGAATAGAATATTTGAAAATATTCTATTTGTCCTTTACTTAGAATACAATCCTTTGGAAATATTCTATTGAATCATTATTAGAAACATGTGAAAATATTCTATTGCTCGCTTCTTCAGAATAAAATACTTTGGAGCGATTCTATATTTTCTTAATCTTTAAAAAGATTCTATTTCTCATTTCCTCAGAAAAAATCTTTTGAAAAGATTCTATCGGTCTTCTCTTTAGAATATAATTCTTTAGAAATGATTCTATCGGTCCATTTCAGTTAACTATATATCCCCACCCACATGTATATAATCCATTTCATATTCATCGTATCTCTGTTATAAGATAAACTGTAGGAGTCGATTTTGAGTTTTGAAGAATGATGAATGCTTCTCAAACGTTAACTTATGGCGTAGTATACTCAGTTTTATTATTAATCGTGTTTTTTTTTATCGTAATAGATATATTTTTTAATCGTAATAGTCTTGCACCAGGGATGTGAGATTTCCGAATTTCATTATCATTATGAGTGGATGGCAAATTAAATTAATTAATAATTCGCGATCAATTTATTGAAAAGATTGAATTCCATTAACGGAGCAGTGCACGTGCAGACTGATGTAAAAGAAGACAGGCATGTTCACAGACATCGCTACACAGCGGACGATGGGGAATAACGTGAGCTACGTGACTTAGAAAGCGAAGTGATTGGTGGTTCTCTTGTGGTGAATCTGTTCGAGAAATTTCGGACATTTCACAAAGTACCGCGTGATACTAAGGGGTAAAATCGTAAAACGGACACGTGTAGGAGTTACCAGTGTCTAACCAAGGTCCGCTCGACCACGTAGTTAGACAGATCGGAAGCGTAGAGTGCTAAAATGGGTCATCAAAATCGGATTCAAAACTGACCACTGCTCTTTTGCAAGAATATCGTGCAGCTAAAATTTCCCATATATATGTATATATATATATATATATATATATATATATATATATATATATATATATATATATACACACACACTACCCTACAATAATGGACCGGGCAGAAAGATGTGATGGTATAAGGGAAATAATACATGCTTCAATAGGGGGATGGTCCCCCACGTGGAGCAATTACTAGCAACCCCTGGGGATACTTTCTAAAAGGCTTTGATACACAACTATGGGTATTTGCGTCCATTCCTGCAGCAAGAATGTCGCCAGCTCAGCTGTAGATTTCAGACGTGGTTCCCTGGTCCGTAAGCGTTGCTCTAACTCGTCCCATAAATGTTCTATGGTGTTTAGGTCGGGACTCTGGACAGGCCAGGGAAGACGTTAGACATCCATATCTTAATACCACTGTTTGACAGAGGCTGCATTATGACATGGAGCGTTGTAATCCTGGAAATAACATTCGTCCATTCCATAAAATTGCCAGAGGGTAGGAAGAACCCGATTGTCCAAAATGTTCATCTAGGCATCGGCGTACAATTCACCAGGAACAACATGCAAAGGTCCCTGGTCATACCACGAAAAACACCCCCAAACAAGTAGTCGGATTTTATCCTCTATGTAACAAATACAAAGGTCATTTCAGAAAATCTACTAAATATTCCTTCGCTTTACTAATGGTTCTTGTTTTATTGTTTTATATTTTACACATCAGCAATTTTTCCATGCGAGTCGTTGAGGCTAACTATGTAACAATGTAGAAAACTACAGTTATCAGTGTAAAAGAACTTTCCATGGAAAAAGGAATTTCATTACTCATGAAATGAATATTGAAAATAAATTTTATGACATAAATGCACGCTTTATCGCGCTTAGGATAGAGAAAAAGGGAAAACGAGCCTCGCTTTTAAGAAAAAACGCCTCCATTTTTAAGAATTCTGTTATTCACCAAGACACATATTTAATGCATCCATAATTGCATCAAGGGCTTACAGGTTATGTTACTAATATTTAATTACTCTGTTCTTACAACCGAAAGAGATTATTTCTTAAAACAGGAAACGCTGCATCGCATCCTTCCCATTCATAAATAAGCTCGAGGCAAAAGTAAGAACTAACGTATTCCAAGAAATTGCGTGGAAACTAAGACATCTCAAAGAGCAACGTGACTATGTTTACAAGTGCCCACGTATTCCTCCAACGAAAGCTGCTTTAAAAGGATTACAGCTAATCGCCGATGGCCAGAAAAACGGACGAAGGTGATAAGCGTCCAACATCGCAGATAAAAAGTAAGAAGAGATAGAATAAACCGGGGAGTTGTAACTAAAAAAGATGTCGAAAAGTGTATGAAAGTAAAGATTTTCTTTTCTAGGAAGAGGTTTATGGGATCTTCTTATATTTTCTTAAAAGCCTTTGTGGCATTATAATTCTGTAAAGTGTATAATTTCATCAAATTTCTTGCTATATAATGAGTAGACCCGGTTGGAAGAGTAATGGACTAGCAACAGGTGCATGTTAAATCTGCCGTGGCTTCATAAGTCCACACGTTAGCGGGTGTGGAAGTTTGTAGAGTGGGGTTCATCAGACCGTGGTTCAAAATTACATGGCGATGTCCTCGAATCTTTTACATCTTTTCCTTTGGGGGTTGAACCGGACCATCGCCAATAGCCCGTTGTGTTTACAGTGGGGCGTTAATTAAAATACATGTAACCCTCGTATAGCACAGTGGATTGGTGCCGTGCTATTGAGAATACGTGTTATACGAAACAAGTCCCACAAATTTTGATATTTCCTACAGTGCTACACTATCTACAAATAAGTATTTAGACACCTGTGATAGAAAAGAAAAACAAAAGTTATTCATATTCAATAGTTGGTAAAGCCTCCACTAGAGGCAATTACAGCCTCGACCCTCCGGGGCATGCTTTCCACAAGTCCTTGTATGACGGCTAGTGGTATTTTCTTCCACTCGTCTTGGAGAAGACATGGGCAAGCCAGTTCATTCGGTTAACCCCATTGTAACCATACCAATCCATGGTGGACCTCATAACATGACATCTGGCGTTATCGTCCTGGAAGTAACATGTATCCAACCCGTAAAAGTGCTACAACGTTGGAATCACACTGTCATCCAAACTACTGCAGTAGGGGTCGGCGTTGAGCTTACCATGAATTTGGTTCAAGAGTACCAGTCCATACTAGGAGAACTACCCAAGACCATAATTCCATCTCCGCCGAACTTTACTGTGGGCACAATGTATTCTGTCAGGAGGCGTTCTCCAGGAAGACGCCAGACAAAGCCATCTGTACGGTAGAGAGTGAACCTTGATTCGTCGCTCCAGAGATCCCGTTTCTACTGATCTACGGTCCACTTCCGACGTGCTTTGCACCACATTAACCGAGAAGCACGGTTGGACTTTGTGATCAAAGGCTTATGGGTGGCAGAAAGACCATGAAAACCAAGCATATGTGCTTCCTTACGGATGGTATTCATCGAAACAACACTCCCGGGTGCCTGTTGAAACTCTTGGAGTATGTGGGTCATCGGTTGGGTGTGGTTCTTTCGATTTTCTCTGGACAGCACCCGTCGGTCTCTTTCTCCCAGTTTCTTGGGTCTGGAGTCTCATGGCACATTCCGACAATCACTAATCACCTTCCACTTATGAATCACATAGGCCACTGTCGATTTTGGGTAATTCAGCTTGCTAGATATCTAACCTTTGACGTATGCTCAATCTCCAACAAAATCACAGAGTAGGAGATCTCTGACATCCCTACTATAAGCGATCACAATTACATTTTCTACCGCATTGAGACAAGCCCCCCACATCAACACTAGAAGAAAACTTAAAACAAAGTTTGCGAAACAAAACATTTTCTTGTCTTATCAAACAACAAGACTTTCTGAATACATCCCTTATCCAAGTCTTAACCAGCACCCAACTAAACAAATTCACAGATACTTTACTATCAACAATATGGAAAGCGGCATAGAAATGTTACAAGTGATCCTCTGGCCAGAAAGAGCCCTCATTCTCTTGGTGGACACAAGAACTTGCAATTAAACGAAACAAAATCAGAGCCATTTGGCGTAGGCACCAGAAAACCCAAGAGCAAGAGGAAAAAACAGCTATAAGAATCAAATATCAGAAGGAAAAACCGAATACAAAAAAACAATTAAAATCTGCCAGAATCACAACCTGGAAGCGGTTTTGCACAGATACCAAAGATACTTTCGGAACGGCATACCGTCTGTTTAGGAAAAAAATTTCCACCACTGAACCATTCTCGGCAGACTTTTGTGGTCAAAACGTAAATACCACACACTCTGAAATCATCACCAACATCATTAACACTCTCTTCCTAGATGCACCACACCTTCCTCTTCCAAACATTTTATTCAATCGCGCGAGACAGGAAACAACATCGGACTTTAT
The DNA here is from genome assembly GCA_947359465.1 of Metellina segmentata. NCBI lineage: Eukaryota > Metazoa > Arthropoda > Arachnida > Araneae > Tetragnathidae > Metellina > Metellina segmentata. The sequence continues at coordinate 115,917,330 of OX375878.1, read as the reverse complement.
TCCCTTCATGATGGCTGAACTTGAGGACACCGTTGAAAATATCAATACCAGAAAAGGCCCCTGGACCAGACTACATAGACAGAAACCTCATCATCATAACTTTTAATGTTATTCTAAACGTTTTCCTTGATTTTGTAAATATGTGCGGAAGACTTGGATGTTTTCAAACTCCCTTGAAAAAAGTCCCAGTCCTGCTACTCCAGAAACCAGGCAAAAGTCCATCGCTCCCAAACTCTTACAGACCTATCTGTCTGTTGCCTATTCCGGGAAATATTTTGGAGAAACTCGTCATCAATCGCCTAGGCCACTTTCTTTCTAACTAACAGTTAGCTCAGCGAAAACCAATATGGTTTCACAGAGGGGACCTCAACTGAACACGCCATCCTGAACGTTCTGGAAACCACCCGTCACAATAAGGAAAGTGGTAGGTATAGCGCGGCCATATCCATCGACATCAAAGGAGCCTTCAACTCTGTTCAATGGCCTCTTTTGCTGGAGAAACTCTTCCACTTCAACGGACCTCCCTACACTTTCATCTAATTTCGAGCTTCCACCATGAAAAATGAATGTTCACGGAATACTCCTCAGCAACAACCAGAACGTTTGTTTCCCAGGGCTGCCCTCAAGGTTCCAGACTGGGCCCTCTTCTTTGGAAAATCCTAGCTGTCGATGTCCTTTGGAAATCTTGGCCAGATCACCTGCCAACTCCGGGCTTTCTCCGATGACTTTCTGTTCACAGTGTCTTGCAGCTCAAGACTAGAGCTAGAAATCAGGGCAAATGAATGTCTTCAATCGTTCTCAGAATGGGTTATGCACATCCCCCTTATAATAGCCAAGGAAAAGACACACGCCGTCGTCTTCAGAAAAAAAAGTCTCCGGTCACCAGTCTTCACCCTTGACGCCACAAGTATTCGAACTGTCGACACCATGAAATACCTGGGTGTAATAATCTACAAACAGTTATCATGGATACCTCACGGCAAATAGCTGAGGGAGAAATGCTATAAAGAACAAACGGCAATAATTCGATTTCCATCAAAATCGCGTGAGGTACCAGAGGATAAATACTAAAACTCTGATATAAAATGGTAGTAAAAAGTATTCTGGTATACGCTGCAGCCTGCTGGGGTACATACCCAAAATGCTTGATTTTTAGACACCTGGCCACTGTTCAGAGATCTTTAGCTCTTGGTATTATCAGAGGCTACAGAACCACCTCCACAGACGACGTCCTGTTACTAGTGGTCTGGAACCAATAGACCTCTTAGTAGCAAGGGAAGGTGCTACAGCTTTTTCTACCATACTCTCGGCAGACTTGCCACAACATGTGGTATATCCTGGTTTCCCTACCAATTCGAAACGAAAACTCCCAGACTTCACAGGAACCCAACACACAACAAACACACATCATTCGTTACCACCTAGTCCCCCAGCAACACGCTACCAAATCTATACAGCATTTCTAAAACCCAGGATGGAAACGTCACTGCCTTTTGTGTGTTCCTGGACAACAGAAATATCTTTGAGTGGGCACCTAGACTGCACGACGACAACTCAGTTTTCCAAGCTGAGTTACTTGCCATTCGGGCAGCTTCATCTTGGGCACTCCGAAATTGCTTAGAAAACATGTATTTTCTTGGACAGTCTGTTCAGAGTGATTCTTTTGATCAACCTTCTCACTACTAAGCCGATGGCATACTGATTTTGAATACATATTCATGTCAAAGTTTTGTAATCATTAACGCATTTTGGAACTAAAAATTCAAATTCATTGATGATATTTATATCGAGGTTCAATTAGTCCCCCCAGATATAGTATCGTGGTTAATCAATAGTAACAAATTTGTTTAAAACTGAATCGAGTTCAACTCTTTTTTAAAATTGAGTGCAAAGGTACATTACGTTTTAACAAACGTAATTAATCTGTAATTGGAGCTTGTATTAAAATAATTATTTGTTTAATAGCAATAATAAACTGTAATCTATCATTTATATTGTGAGTAATAATCGATCAACTAAATCTAGTATTTATATTTATTGCATAATTAGAATATATTATCGGCATAATTTTGTATTACTTCCTTTGTTTTTTACACTTTATGTATTGGATTGATGTGACGGTATTCTCGACGACTGTTCTGTCTAGGGCATCCTGAGCCTGGTCGCCGTGACAATGACGTCTCTTCTGTCCACTGGTTCATTCACGTCCTCACAGTAAAATCAGAACGGCCTACTTCACGAGCTACTCGCAGAGCTGACCACCCAGCTTCTATCATCCCGATGATTCTTCCCCTCTTGAACTCTGACTGCTGCTCATATTGTCTTTGATGGCGGCGTAACGGCATGTCTACCTACGATTCCTTTGCAAAAGATTAAGTACACTCAAACAAGCTCTGATTACCTGTTTTATACTCCAAGGAGAACGAAGTTCAACGCCCTCTAGTGGCATTACGCAATGCGCAATCACGCTGCATTTCTGATCATTTGCATATTTGGCCGACATGTACCGTCATGCCAAGTTTCGTTACGATCCCACAATTATTTTTTGGTGCGCAAATTTTTTATGGCAATTGTATATACTAAACCATTTCCGACATATTTTTCTTACATAAATTGCTTTAACATACTTCATCAACTTCAGTTTTCTCTTATCAGCCTCGAATATAAAAAAAAATAATAATATTCAAGTTCGCAGGAGAAATGTAATCAGTTTTCGATTTTAAATATAGAGTTGCAAGCTTTGACATTTCAAAAAATAGTAATAACTTTCTTTTAAAATAGTAATATAAATCTGCAGATTTATGTATTTGTTTACTTTATAAATGTGTTTACATTATCTTATCTGCGCAAAAATATAAATAAAAAACATCTGGAAGATCACCAAAAAACATTATAATTGCAGCTGCCGAGTTTTTAGATTAAAATTAACAAGTATTAAAATGGATTTCAAAATGTATTCGAATTTCGCTGTGAAAATCGAAGCCAATTATCCAAAGAAGGAAAAATATAAACAAGCCTGAAAATTTCTTCATTCTTTTTTGTTTTTAAGAAAAAAACTCTATCAACTGCATTATCAAAGGACCAACGAGATGAATGCGCATGTGGATTATCGGGTGCGCCATTTTAATTAGGAACGGAGAAAAAAAAAATCTTATATTCTGTAAAAGTAGTTTCTTTGCAGTATCGTAATTTGCGCAGAGAAGCTAATCTGGGCTGTAAAGGCAGAATAATAACAAAATAATACAACTCCACGTAACATTTAAAATCCGAACGAGAGGAAAATAACTAAATTCTACAAATTTAAAATTAGAGAGGAAAACGCACCTTAGTGATTTTTTATACTTAAACAAAGCAGGTGAAATCTATTCAGAAAGCATTCATCAGCAGACCTTACGAAATTTCGTATTTCAATAAAAGTTAAACAATTTCAGCCTAGTTTTAAGTCTTTAGAGAAATTATTTAGTAACAGTGTTACAACATCTGATATCATCTCTTTTGGAATTACGTTCCTTTGGTTTAGGTAACACTATTTTTTATTAATGAACGAAAATGATAACAGACACGTAATTGTTGAATGGTCAGCTATCTTAATGGAAGTCAAATGTTCTGTTTATGAAATAGCTACTAACAAAATAACTATATTTTAAGTATGTTAACGGTTTTTAGTAAAAATGATAGTAAAAAATTAGAAATTAAAAAAAAAATGTTATGCAAAATTTTGTCAATTTTTTGCCGTTAGATGGCACAGCATTGCAAAACCGAAGTGTTATCTATTGTACTTTACGTATAAGCTGTGCTGTTGTTTGAAATGAATATTTTCAAGGTGCACTCGGGAGAAAAAATAGTACTTGGGTTGTGTTTTTTAAATTTTGTTAAATATCAAACTGGCAAAAATTACGTTAGGTGCATTTTCGGCATTTAGGCTTTTTTACTTCCGAAGAGGCTAGATTGCTTCGTAGATGCGAAAGATGATATGTGTTGTAAAGTTTCGTCCCCTGGATCAATTCTGCAGCCAGAAACCCCAGAACTTCTATGAGCGCAGGATTATGCAGCTAGAGGAGAGATAGAGAAAGGTCATCGAACATACTTACTATATTAATTAAATGTAACTTTTAGCATATAAAATTTATAATTTCATTAATATAATTCTTCAATTTTTGTCAAAAAATTGAAAAATTGCTTCTTAGTTTGTTAAACTAATAAGTAAACTTTAAAAATGGGAAAAAGCTGATTAAAGTATGTTGATATCTCTACAGCAGAGGAATTTGAATTAGAAGGTTTTTATTTTTTTAGAAGGTTTATATAGAGATAACTGGTTTTACTACGCTGCTTCGCCCGTTAGAATTTGTTCCTACAGATAAAACACCTCAGCAGATTCGTTGCTTCGTCTAACAGCTTTTTGAGAATTTTCCGCCTTAAATGATTACATTCTTTCGTCTTTCCAACTTCAAGGCTAGTGACAGCTTTTGATGTTTTGTGTTTATTTGTGTTCGATTAAAAAATTGGCCGTCCTTCTTGTTCGTGGTGGTTAAATCGGTTTTTATAATTTTAAAAATATTTATTTAGATTTCCGAATGTCTACACCGAGATAGTATATGGATTTATAATAAACTTCACAATACAAACACGACAGGCAAACTGCGAAGATTATAATTCTGAGTACTGTTCTATATTAAATTTTATTTGACGGGGAAAATATAAGAGAACGATGCGGTGATCTCAAAATAGTTGTGTTAACCTAGAAATGCCTGACAATAATAAACTGCCAATTTCATGACTCCAGAACTCAGAATTCTTCCTGCTTTAAACGAACCAAGTCATACCCGCTTGCTCCGGAGTTTTCAAACGTTTTCCTCGCTTCAAACGCATCAAGTCTACCATATGTATCTTCAACAGTTTTACTGCGTTGTCGTGTTTGTACTTTGTCCGCTTCATGTACAGTCGCGGAAAAAAACAAATTACATTCTTTAATTCGAGCACTATTCAAGCTATAGCAAATTCAAAGGTATCTTTCAATAGCGAATAACTTCTTCTACAAATTCAAATTTAAAAAATCGCATTTGTCTTCGTATCAAATTTTACACAAACTTCTGCATGGTTAAATTAGTCTAAATATAAAATTTCATGACTTTTCTATCTATATATACCGAAATATTCAATGTTAAAGAGAGTTTCAACTTCAGGGATCAATTCCACATAAAAAGACGCTACTTGCAGATCGAGATTAATTGCAGTTATTGTTACCCGAATATCAAATTCAAACACTATTGCAATCTTATTTTTCAGCAATCCGAGAATTATTATTTATGATGCAAGTGAAAACAATTTGAGAATTAGGGGGTTCTTATTGGAAATTATGAAGTTGGTGCACAATTTAATATGAATTGTGAAAGAATGAAGACGGACATTTTTTCAAATTTTATGAATTTGCATTTGTAGAAGGTGTTGGTTTCTGTCAAATGCCATCTTTGAATTTGCTCTGCTGTTAAAATTGCTCGAATGAAGAGCATAATCAAGGAAAAACTCCGAACTATCCTCTTTATTTCAAGCACCAATCATAGTAGAGCAAATTCGAAGATATATAGGAAATCTCAATATATAAAATAGGGAATCGCGTCATCTACGAATTCAAATGCAAAAAAACATGCGTAATGGGAAGTCTTCATATCCAATTTTTCACAAAAAATAAAATTTCTAATGCCTAATCAGAGATAGCTTCCCAGGTGCAGATTTATATTCAGTGTTCTATATATATTCAGTGTTCTGCAACACAACTCCAAGCAATTGCAATTGTTCTGCAGGCATTTTGTCTGAATTTTGAAAACTGCTGTCAAATCATAAACAGACGTAAAACGCATATATCGGCTAAAACTTACTTTATTTAAAACCAAGGCATACTTTCAAAATTTGTTATTCTGTCGATAACTTTTGAGTTAAATATTATGTCATTGACACAGAAGATGCGTTATTTATAAAGCGTTTGTGGTAATTTGGACGGTGTAGGGAGGTTGTTCCGTAGCTAGAAAAGAAAAGAAAGGTGTGGCAAAGAGCGCGCTTTGCACTGTAGAACATCGTAACTTATGATCAAAGAATAAAATCGTACAAAATTTTGATAAAATGAAGGAAAAATTGTTCTGCAAAGACATTGTTCTGCGATGTACATAGTAGTTCTTAGCACTTTCAGCTCCCGGGCCTAAAAGCTTTCCTTCCCCGCAACTCCAAGGTCGCTAAGAACTCACTGTTCCTTGAGCTAACGAATGCCACTTGGTTGGTTTCGTTTAAGTTGATAATGTAGAAATCATTAGATCGAACTCGCGATACACACTTTTCCGTTGAGCCAAACTATCCGTTCTGGCTAACCTAGTATGGGTATTTTAATTAACTTTATACTTGACCAACACAACGGGCTGTCCTCACGTTGGGTTGGCGTGGAAGTTTGGAGAGTGGTGTGCCAGCTCAGGTGTTGCTTCGTCACCTGACCGTGGTTCAAAATTACGAGGTGTTGTCCTCGGATCTTTCCCTTAAGGGAATGGTCCCGGACCGTCGTCAAAAGCCCGTTGTGTTGCTCTGGTACTACGTTAACTAAAAAAAACCACAACGGGCTAGTGGCGATGGTCTGTGATCAAACCGGAAACTGGGAAAGAGCCGAGGACAACACCACGTCATTGTACCACGGAAAGACGAGGTCACACCTGAGATGTTACCCCACTCTCCAAACTTCCACACCATGCTAACGAGAAGGCACTCGAGGCCACGCTGAAAACAGATAGTGAAATGAACTGTTTTTTAACTGTAAAGAATTTGCGATTATAATTTATAGGAACTTAATCGGAGATATTATACGCAATTTCTGAAATTTTGTTAGAAATTGCAAGTTAGAAAAGTTAAAGAAGTCAAAAAAGTTGCAAGTTAGTTTTTAATAGCGAGTGAAGATTTAGTTTTGAAAAACCGTTGCGAAAAATTCAGTCCGTAGTGTGATGCATCAAGAAACAGTGACCCATTGCACATTTTCCACGGGACTTTCTTTCTTGCATTCAAACGTACGTGCTGTTATCTGGTGACAAAGTGTGGAACTATCTTGTCGAGGAAAGTGTAAAATGCACGTTTCTTTATATATTAGAATTAAAGTTTTGGTACTTTTTTTTATAATTCCTTACAGTGGGAATTAGTTATTAAAAAGTGTAAAAGTGCCCCAAACAGTTTTTTAGATGCAAGACAAAAAATATATTTGGCTTTCAGACAGTGTTTGTCAGGTTTCCTACAGACAAAAAAAACAAAAATTTCTGACACTCTGAAGAATTATTTTCAAGATAATCGACATAGTTTTCTGTCTAATAAGCACTGACGTATGTTAAAATTATGAATATCAAGAATATAAACATAATTTTCATTCAAATAAAAACATTCTCTAAGGCATTCAAAAATTCCTCCAAAATTAGAAAACACTTACTACCTACACACACTCAAACATGTATTTTCTAAACTAACATTATAAAAATTAATTATATAATTCTGGCCATATTTTCAGACAGTAGAAACCCTACACCATTTAATTTTTACCTGCATTTTCGGAATTTAAAAGTATATACCACCCCCACTTATAAGAAAAGAAATAACTTATTAAATGATCCCTATCAATTTGTCGTTCATCGGGATTTCCAAATATTCGAAATTACGTCAATTTTCTATTTATTCCATCTTCAAAACGTGCTTGCTTCCATAGAAAAGAAATCGAAGATGAATTTTACACAATCGGAAAGTTTTGTTATTCATAGGGAAAATTTCAGCCACGCAATTATGAATCACGCGTCGATTTTTTGTTGAGTTGAGTGGCGTCAACGAGTCTCGAATTACAGTAGAAGAAAAATATCGCAAGCGATTCGGAATTGCTGTCGTCATACATTTTGTATCCACACAATCGCACTTTTTTAGAGCAGTTTTCGTACCACGAGGGAAATGGATTATTTTTAATAAGAGGCCTGCTATTCTTATCTCGGTTCAAGATATCAAGATTCAGGAAAAATTATTTAATGTACTTAAAATAATCTCTAAAGTAATTTATGGAAGATATTTTCTGTCGAGTTAAATAAGCTTGTTATTCTTAGAAGATTCACAGAAAGTTATTCAATAATCTCTTTAGTAATTTATGAGAAATATTTTCTATCGAACTAAATATAAGGATTCGTAGTATTTCTGCTGGGGAAACGTACGTGGGGAGAGTATTTGGAAAGCGGAAGTAGTTTTGGGGCATGGCACAAGGGCCATATTTGACCATGCAGCGCCAGACACAAGATATACGATACCAATCTTCGCATTCGGTTAGGAATTTTTCTTTGAACTGAATATCTCTCTTATAGTTTGTCCCGCGGATAGAAGCTCGCAACCGAAGGGTTACGAGTTTCAGTCCAAGCAAAGACCGTCATGTACAAATTGAGCAGGTGCACGTTAAAACAGTTGTGGCTTCAAATGTCCTCACGTTGGCGTGGTGTGCAAATTTGGAGAGTAGGATGACAGCTCATGTGTGACCTCGTCATCTGACCGTGATTCAAAATTACGTGTTTTCATGGGATTCCCTTTGGGTTTGATCCCGGACTTTCGCCAATAGCCCGGCGTGTTGCTCCAGTGCACCGTGAACTAAAATAGCAACCTCTTTCATAGTTCCTTATTTTATTGTTGTTTATCGTACGATTTTAATTAACTTCTTTTACTGGAAATAATTTTATTTTGAGTTGTGTGAAACTATCAAAGTGTGATGTCTTTAAAAAAATCGTAAGAGGTAGGAATATATTTACGTTTCGTCCCACTAGAGCAACATAACGAGCTATTGGCGACTGTTCTGGGTAAAACAAATTGGTAATTTGTAATTAACGTCGTACTAGAACAACAAAGCGAGCTATTGACGACGGTCCGGGATCAATGCCTTAAGGAAAAGACTTGAGGACAACACCTCGTAATTTTGAGCCATGGTCAGATGACGAAGCAGCACCTGAGTTAGCACCCCCACTCTCCAAACTTCCACACCAACCCAACAAGAGGACTTTCGGCCACGACAGATTTGAGGTGCACCAACCGCCTCTATATCATATGTTATCAAATAGGAATCTTCCGGGTGACGGTCCAGGATCAACACCCGAAGGGAAGGATGCGAGGAGAACAATGCGTAATTTAGAACCACGGTCACATGACTGTTTCACCCTGTGATACAATAAGTTAAAGGTAGGTAGTTTCACTAGAGCAACATAACCTTTTATTGGCAAAGCTTCGGGATGAAACTCAAAGGGAATATCTCACTTCGAAAGCAACGGTGACAATTTCAACACCTTAGCTGGAACTCCACTCTTCAAGCGTCCCCACAAAGTTTCTCCAAAGACAATTGATCCACAGCAGATTATTTAACGTGCATCAGTTTCGGCACCGTACGGTTACTAATCCGGTAATCAACCAACCGCGCGGGCTAGGCTCATTAAACATTTTCTTTAAAATTTAACTTCGTGTGTAATATGTATAGGAAGATACACAAATATTTATCATCTAATGAAGTCTTGAACAAAAAATATGCAATACAATAAATAGATAAATTTAAATGAAAGTAACTTCCAAATTATTATCGAGTAATTTGAGAGTTCTCATCTAGTAGACGGCACAAGCATTTAACTCATTCCACAAGTGTTCGTTGCATAAAAAACATCCTCGTTTCCTCACACAAAGTTGGACAAGATTCAAATTCGTGAGTGTAATGGGTGAATTACCTTTTCATTTAGTTTTTGCCCCATGAATCATTCTAATCTTTTCCTTTAAGGCGAATAAAAGGCCAATGCCAGGAATAAAACGGCGAAAGGAATAAAATTAGGATAATCACGCGCAGTAGTGATACTTAAACCACGTTCTGCGGAATCCAAGGGATCCGTATAACCATATATATTCTTGAGTTCCATAACCTCTAAATAAAAAAAATCGAACTTGGTCTATGAATTTGCATTTTTTATTTTTTATTCATATAAATGTAAGGGCCGCGGTTAACCAGTTGGCGGAGTAACGGATTAACTAATGCCTGGAATAAAACGGCGAAAGGAATAAAATTAGGATAATCACGCGCAGTAGTGATACTTAAACCACGTTCTGCGGAATCCAAGGGATTCGTATAACCATATATATTCTTGAGTTCCATAACCTCTAAATAAAAAAAATCGAACTTGGTCTATGAATTTGCATTTTTTATTTTTTATTCATATAAATGTAAGGGCCGCGGTTAACCAGTTGGCGGAGTAACGGATTAACTAATGCCTGGAATAAAACGGCGAAAGGAATAAAATTAGGATAATCACGCGCAGTAGTGATACTTAAACCACGTTCTGCGGAATCCAAGGGATTCGTATAACCATATATATTCTTGAGTTCCATAACCTCTAAATAAAAAAAATCGAACTTGGTCTATGAATTTGCATTTTTTATTTTTTATTCATATAAATGTAAGGGCCGCGGTTAACCAGTTGGCGGAGTAACGGATTAACTAATGCCTGGAATAAAACGGCGAAAGGAATAAAATTAGGATAATCACGCGCAGTAGTGATACTTAAACCACGTTCTGCGGAATCCAAGGGATTCGTATAACCATATATATTCTTGAGTTCCATAACCTCTAAATAAAAAAAATCGAACTTGGTCTATGAATTTGCATTTTTTATTTTTTATTCATATAAATGTAAGGGCCGCGGTTAACCAGTTGGCGGAGTAACGGATTAACTAATGCCTGGAATAAAACGGCGAAAGGAATAAAATTAGGATAATCACGCGCAGTAGTGATACTTAAACCACGTTCTGCGGAATCCAAGGGATTCGTATAACCATATATATTCTTGAGTTCCATAACCTCTAAATAAAAAAAATCGAACTTGGTCTATGAATTTGCATTTTTTATTTTTTATTCATATAAATGTAAGGGCCGCGGTTAACCAGTTGGCGGAGTAACGGATTAACTAATGCCTGGAATAAAACGGCGAAAGGAATAAAATTAGGATAATCACGCGCAGTAGTGATACTTAAACCACGTTCTGCGGAATCCAAGGGATTCGTATAACCATATATATTCTTGAGTTCCATAACCTCTAAATAAAAAAAATCGAACTTGGTCTATGAATTTGCATTTTTTATTTTTTATTCATATAAATGTAAGGGCCGCGGTTAACCAGTTGGCGGAGTAACGGATTAGCAATCGAAGGGTTGCGAGTTCGAATCCAACCAAAAACCATAGTTTACAAAGGGGACTGGTGCACGTTAAAACTGTCAAGGCATCAAATTTCCTCTTCGGAGTAATCTGGTGGGGACGTTTGGAGAGTGAAGTTCCAACTAAGGTGTCGACCTTGTCAGCCGACCGTTACTTTCAAAATTTTGATAGTTCACTTTTGAGTCGATCTTTTGTTATTATATCACTAGTCGATAAGGTTAAAAAGTACATAGAAGCAAAATCTAACCTGCGAACTCAGGAATTAGAAAAATGATTTAATTTTTAAGTAACTCTTAATAAATGTGTATCGCAAAGCTAGTTAGGACCGCGGTAGCACGGTTGGAGGAGCATCGGATTGGTAACCGGAGGGTTGAGAGTTCGAATCCAACCAAACACCACCGTGTAAAAAGGGCGCTGGTGCACGTTAAATCTGTCGTGGCCTCAAATGTCCTCACGTTGACTAGGTGTGGAAGTTTGGAGAGTGGGGTTTCAGCTCAGGTGTGAACTAGTCATCTGACCGTGTTTCAAAATCACATAGTGTTGTCCTCGGGTCTTTCACTTTGGATTTGATCACACATAGACCGTTGTCGCTCATGAGCGACGTCAGTTAAAATACCTACCTATAATCCTTTTAACTCACGAACAGAGTTCTGGATATGCAATCTACTAGTAGAAAATCGACTTTGCACTACCGATTGGGAAAACGTGCAATGTCTAGTGGTGCTAATAATTGGTATTTTTTTATTAGTTAACGGCGTACTAGAGAAACACAACGAGCTATTGAAGACGGTCCGAGTAATTTCAGTTAACGTCGTACTAGAGCAACACAACGGGTTATTAACGACGGTCCGTGATCAACAAGAGAACGTTTCGAGGACAACACCACGTAATTTTGAACCACGGTCAGATGACGAGGCAACAACTGAGCTGGCACCCCATTCTCCGAACTTCCACACCAACTCAACGTGAGGACTTTCGGCCACCACAGATTTAAGGTGCACCAGCCGTCTCTACACCATACGCTTACAAACATTCATGCCCGGACCCGAATTCGAACCTGGAACCTTCTGATCTTAGAGGCTTACACCTTAACCACCAGACCGGTTGGTCGGCGTCTAGTGGTGAATCAAAGAAGTTAGATCCATATGGTAAACGTAGTGGAGTGCCAGCTCAGGTGTTGCTTCGTCATCTGACTGTGGTTCAAAATTACGAGGTGTTGTCCTTGGATCCTTCCCTAAAGGATTGATCCCGGACCGTCGTCAGTCCTCACGTTGGGTTGGTGTGGAAGTTTGGAGAGTGGGGTGCCAGCTCAGGTGTTGCTTCGTCCTCTGACCGTGGTTCAAAATTACGAGGTGTTGTCTTCGGATCTTTCCCTTAAGGGATTGATCCCGGACCGTCGTCAATAGCCCGTCGTGTTGCTCTGGTACGACGTTAATTAAAAAATTACCAATTACATTCAGTTTCGTTTGCCATACGGTAATTGCTAATTTTTAATTAACGTCGTACTAGAGCAACACAACGAGCTAACGAAGCTAAAGGTAGGCGAAAAATGAATACAAACGTTGTGTCGAGGGTACAAAGCGTAGTTAAACGTGAATATTTGGGTTGGTTTGTATGCCACCCCAAGCATAGCTTCATACCCAAAACAAATTCTTCCCAATGGTAATTACGTTGTTACGAAAATGATCCATTTTTATCTACCAATAAAAAGTTTCGTCAATGTTCCGCTCGCTTCGATTTCAAGATAAACAGAAAAAACCAACGCCGCTTTCAGATGCAGCAAATCGAAATTCCAAACTGTCGTAAAAGAAAACGGACTCGAACAGCAATAATATCATTCCGCCCACTTCCTCATCGATTCAGGTAAAGCGATCCATCAAGAGTATCGTCTGAGTCTGAAGCAGATCTTCTTCCTCTCTCCCCACACTGGGGTCAATATTCTTGTCACAATCGATTTGTGAAACTGCCCCATGATACTCCCGCAGATTATGCATTTTTTAAATGTCTTTTTTGGAAGTTTCGATCGTAAATAGTTCGACGACACCGGACGATTTGTCATTCGCTTCTCGGTGTTCGAAAGCAAAAAGTTTTCTTCTTTAAAAAGGGCGTCCGAAAAAGCTTCGAAAGGAAAAATAGAAACCAGAAGAATTCTTTTTTGATATTGCTCCCAGACTCTCCAACTGTTACGGAATTTCCGTAGTTGCTACGGAAATTGGTGAAAACTACGGAGCTACGGATGTACAGTGAAAAGCTTCGGATCTCATCATCTGAAATTTTGGAATCTGATAGATCTGATATAGCTTGGTATAAAGTATCCCAAATCAAGCATAGCAAAGGCAACTCAAAATATGTGGCATTACCGAAAATAATGTTGACAGTTTTGCCAGTTCCTCACAGCAATGCAAGCAGTGAAAGAATTTTCAGCATGGTTCGAAAAAAACCAAACCTAATCTCGTTCCAGAATGAACACTAAGACACAGGAGTCCCTCCTCATAACAAAAATGAATATGGAAGTTTGTTACGATGTCAAACTAAGCAAAGAATACTTAAAAAAAGCAAAAAGTGCTTGCTATTCAATGCAAAAAAAAATTGTAGATGAGATGTTAAAAATAGGTAATTAGTTTGGTCAACAAATTCGTATTGTGTGACTTAAAATAAGAATCATTCACTTATATATTTAGTCAGTAATTTTCTTAAATAATTTTGAATATTGTTTAAATTTTTTTGTTTCAATTCATTATTTAATAATTTTTTAACTATATTTATTAATTTAAATTATTAATTAATTAATTTTAGTACATTTTTTTATTAATTTTAATTATTTAATTTTTAGTAACTTTTTATTAATTTTAACTATTTAATTTTTAGTAACTTTTTATTAATTTTAATAGTTAATCAATAATTTATTGATACTATGTGGTATGTAATATGTCGGTAAGAAGTGCTACTGATGACTGGGTTACCAATGTTGGAGAGTATGATTGCTCCTGACAATAACAGGACGACTAAAAGATTTTAATCCGTTACTTGGTTTTAGCAGTTTGAGTTTCGTGAAACTTCCATTTTTTATTGACTCCTGGTTTCAATCCGGGTTACTGCATGGATATTTTTAAGCGTATGGTGCAGTGGCAGCTGGTGCACCCTAAATCTGTCGTGGGTTGGCGTTATAGTTTAGAGAGTGGGGGGGGGGGGCAACTCTGGTGTTGCCTTGTCATCTGGCGGTAGATCAAAATTACGTGGCATGTCCTCAGATCTTTCTCTTTGAGGATTGATCCCGGATCGTCGTCAATAGCCGGTTGTGTTGTTATAGTACGACGTTAATTAAAATTACCTTACCATACCTCAATTTTTATTGTAGGTAGTTAATGAACGTCGGTCTGGAGCAACACAGCGGACTATTGGCGACGGTTTGAGGGTGATCCCGAAAAGCATGATTTGAGGACGACATCGTCATTTTGAACCACGGATGGATGATGAGGTCAACACCTGTGCTCGCCTGAGGTCATGACAGATTTAACGTGCACCAGCCAAATTAGCACACGACCGTCTTTGGTTGGGTTGGAACTCGAAACCTCCCGGTTGCTCTAATCCGTTTCTCTTCCAACCGGTCTACATCGGTGCTCTAAAAATGAAGGTAGGTATGTATTTAATTAACGTTGTACTGGAGCAACACAACGACTCTTGACGACGGTTTTTGATCAGTCCCCAAAGGAAAGATCCGAGGACAACACCAGGTAATTTTGAACCACGGTCAGATGACGAGGCAACACCTGAGCTGGCACCCCACTCTCCAAACTTCCACGCCCACCCAACGTGAGGACTTTCGGCCATGACAGATTTGAGGCCCTAGACAGATTTGAACCGGGATTCTCCTGTTAGTATCCGGGATTCTCCTGTTCTTACCCAGATTCTCAGGAGTCCTACGCTTTAACCACCAGCCTTGTTGGTCGGCCTTAAAATGAAGGAAGGTAAAGTTAATTTTTAATTAATGTCGTACTAAAGCAACACAGTTAAAATGAAAGAAAAATGGACTGAAGTAAAATTTTGTTTTCAGGTTAATCAAAGTTGTATCGTTAATTTTATTGCACAAAGGCACAATAAATTTTACTAAATACAAATCACTTTCCTACAGAAACAAAAAAAGCAGATCTTTTAATTCTAAGTACATAATGTCAATAATTATGCTTGTTGATAAGTATAGTTATGTAACTAATGAATAAACACAAAATTTCAACATGTCTAACAAACTTTATTGTTAGAATTTTTTGTACTTTTGCATTTTGGTTTCAGTAGCCTTTTCCAGATAGCTTGTAAAAGGGATTTGGGAGTTTAAATAAATTTTTTGCATTATATATAAACAATCAGGATTGAAAGATTTCAAATAGTAACTCTAGGAGTCTTAAATTTTTAAGTTTTACACACCTGAAAACATATTTCATTTCCAGGTTTCAAAGATTTCCAGCAGGTGTACAAATCCTGGACGTGAGAACACCACCTAAATAACTAACAAGGAGATAGTTTTTTAAATGCAGACCAGTAATTCAAAACGTTGGCTGGGTTCTTTTATACCAGGGCCATATTTGGCCATGCTACAACAGACGCAAGACAATTTCAAGTATTGGACATTCACACTAAAGGAAAGTTTTACTGACACAGAAGAGAAAAACACACCCAGGTAGGAACCAAACCTGCACCACCTCCTGATTCAATGCACTCTTTGTCTACCATGAGAACTGCTCCAGTCTGCTCCAATATTAACATAGCAACGGACCATACCTATTTATCACGTGGGTGAATGGAGATAAATTGGTAATTTTTAATTAACGTCGTACTAGAGCAACTCAATGGTTTACTGACGACCGTCCGGGATCAATCCCCTAAGGGAAAGTAAGGAGGACAACATCACGTAATTTTGAACAACGGTCAGATGACAAGGCAACACATGAGCTGGCACCCCACTCTCCAAACTTCCACATCAGCCCTACGTGAGGTAATGGTAATGGTAATTTTAGTTAACGTCGTACTAGAGCAACACAACGGGCTATTGATGACGGTCCGGGATGAGTCCCTTAAGGGAAAGATCCGAGAACCACGGTCATATAACGAAACAACACCTGATCTGGCACCCCACTCTCCAAACTTCCACACCAACCTAACGTGAGGACTTTCGGCCACGACAGATTTAAGGTGCACCAGCCGCCTCTACACCATACGCTTACAAACAGCCATGCACTGACTCGGATTCGAACCAGGAACCTTCTGATCTAGAGGCTAACACCTTAACCACCAGATAGGTTAGTCCGAGGGTGAAGGAAGAAATGTATTAAAGTTTGTTACATTGACACACTTAATGTCAAATTTGAAAAGAAAATACAGATTTTAGTTGCTGAGAATATATTACCATCAAGCTAAACCCACTTACCTGCATAATTAACGTTTCTACAAAAACGCGTTAAAAGTTTTGAGGATTGGGAAATATCGAGTTACGACTCAAAGGGTTTCCTCATGAAAAATTGGCATTTCCACTAAGAATAAAGTTGATTAGTGGCTTTTTGTCAGAGTATAAAATGCTGAGTTAAAAAAAAAAATTTGATGAAAATCGCAAATAAATGCAAATGGGTGCCTTGGCTTGGTAGTAATGATATATTCAATTTCACTAGCTTTTAACCAACTTTTGCATAAAAAGAAATAAAATCATTCATCCTCGAATGCACCTTGTTACAAGATCAATCCCCACCTCCTAGACTTGTTGTCAAGAGCAGTTTTCGTGGTACAAGTCAAGTCAAGTAGTTGAATTTCTCGGAGCCCATGGCCCCGTAGGGGCCTTCATCTCCAGTATTGATGGATAAGTGGCATGACAGATGGTGCTTTCAGGTTAGGGAAAGAATGGGGTGGGTGTTAGGAAGATGTCAGGAGCTCGTTCAACGTGGTGCAGCCTTGTTTGAAATACAAGTGCCACCTACATCGAGGAGCGTAGTTTAAAAAGCTCTTGGCTTGCCGAAATCGTACGGCCAATGAGGGATTAATTGCGAATGTTGATGCTTTGGGGTGACAATCTATTGCCAATTAACATTGATGCTCTTAGGCGGGCTTTGTTTTTTGGTAAGAGTTGGGTCGTAAATTTCGATTTCTTGGATGGAGGAATTGGAGTTATTAGCGATGTTTTTGAAAAAATTTTGAGCAAGGTTGCCGATGAACTGACCAAGATGGGGTATATTAGTGGCAGTTAGGATGTCAATATTTCTGTAAAACCATCTGGCCTGGACAATGGTTCTGAGGGTGGTATTTTGGAGGACAATAATTTTATTGATGTTTGTCTTGGCGGCGGCACCCCAGATGGGAGCGGCATATGTTAGAACTGGGCGTAAATAATAAATGTAGATCAGAAGTTTGTTTTGTATGGAGAGTGTAGAGCTACGTGCGATGAGAGGGTAAAGTGCAGATCGGGCTTTTTTAAATTTGGTTTGGATTGTTTGAATGTGGGGGGCCCATGAGAGTTGGTTGTCGAGGATAACTCCTAGATATTTTGTTTGTGGTACCCATTCTATTGATTGACCATAAACTTTGACTTTGTGTGTGGGAGGGTTAGCTCCGAATATGATAGCTGCTGTTTTGTCGACATTAAGTTTAATTCTCCATTGAATAAGCCAAAGTTCGATTGCCTTGGATGTGTTTGTTGAGTAGAAAAATATGTGTATTGATATTTTTTTGTTGGGCGAGAATAGCAGTGTCGTCAGCGAACATGATGAGCATGGTAGAATTAGATTGCGGGATGTCATTCATGTAGATGTTAAATAAGAAAGGTCCTAATTTGGATCCTTGAGGAACTCCAGATTTGATTTTGCGTTTCGAAGAGTCAGCCTTGTTAACGGAGACGGTAAAATGACGATTGGTAAGGTATGACGTAAGTATGATGATAAGGCAGTATGGGAAGTTGAGTTTGATAAGTTTATAGATGAGACCCTTTATCCAAACTTTGTCGAATGCCTTGGCGATGTCAAAGAAAATTGCACCTGTTTTTTTGTATTTGCGTTTTCCCTTGTGTATGTGTTCGGTGACTCGGAGTAGCTGGTGAGTAGTGGAGAGTTTGGGTGTGAAACCGTGTTGTTGAGGGATCATAATGTTGTTTTGTGTGATGAAGTATTTAATTGTTTCAAGAATAATAGCTTCAGTGATTTTACTGAGGGTAGGGAGGAGTGAAATAGGTCTGTAGCTGGTGGGATCAGTTGTGTTTTTGTGAGGTTTGAGTATGGGGATGATGCTGGCGGTTTTCCAAGGAGTGGGGAAGTGTTTGAGTTTGAGAGTGAGATTAATAATGAAAGTGAAGATGAGGATGGCCTTAACGGGTAATTTTTTAACCATCTTATTAGTGATGCCTTCGTGTCCAGGGGCTTTTTTAATATTGAGTTTGTTAATCTGAGTAATTACTTTAGATGGGGAGATAGATTTGAATGTGACTTGTTGGGTGTGTGAAAAATAATTATTGATAGTATGATTAACGAGATTGTCAGTGTTTGGGTCATTAATTTTATTATCATGAAATTGTGTTTCGAAGCTGTCTGCAATAGCGTTTGCTTTGTCAGTGTCAGAGAGAGCAATGTTGTTTGGAGAGTGTATGGGGGGAATGTTGGGCCTTTTTGTTTTAAGAGATTTAGCCTTTCTCCAGAGGGATTTGTCTTCTATGTTTAAAGAGGATAAGTGGTATTTCCAAGCTTGTTGAGTATGGGTTTTAATATCCTTTTTAAGTTGTTTCTGGATTCTATTAAGTTGTTGTTTGGAAAGAGGGGGTCTTTATTATGTTGCCAGTGTTTCTTAAGTTTGTTTCGATTTTTAATGATGGTTTTGATGTGAGGGGGGAGGAAAAGTTGATGAGTTTGGGTAATTTCTTTGGAAGAATGTTTATGTGCATTAATAATATTGTTTTGAAATTGTTCAGTGATTGTATCCAGTTGTGAGGGGTAGGAGACGCTGTTCGTGGGTATGGGGTATTGAGTCGTATCGTTAATGATATTTTTAAATGTAGTCCAGTTGGTAGTAGTGTGTCTGTGTATGTTAAGGGGTGAGTAGGCGGTGTTGAAAGTAAGAATGACAGGGTTATGGTCTGAAGAGAGTTCGGGCATGGAGATGATTTTATGTTTGTAGTGAAACCCTTTTATGAGTGCAAAATCAATGACATTGCCTGTTTGGGCCTGGATTCGGGTGGGATCAGAGGGAGCGGCAACGGATATGCCAGTTTTATTTATAGTTTGGATTAAAAGATTGCCTCTGGGATTGTTGGAGGGACAGTTCCAAAGCCGGTGCTTCGCGTTGAAGTCGCCACATAGGATAATGCTAACATTAGCCGATATGAGTTTTTCAATTTCATTTATAGGATTTTTATTATGCGCAGGACTGCAGTAAATGGAGGTTATAATAAGCGGGGATTTGTTGTTGAAGTTAATTGACACCGACGTAGTTTCGATATTATTGTGGGTTTGTTGAGGGATGACATGATGTGGGATGGATCTTTTGACGAACACTGCTGTTCCTCCAGAGGTGTGGGTAGTGAGTGTGGATATTCTATCTGTTCTGTATGTGTTGTAATTAGCAATGTTTATCGGAGTATTGGGTCTTAGGTGCGTCTCTTGGAGACAGAGCACGTCCGGATTGTGGGTGTTAATGAAATCGCGTAGCTCTTGTATTCTATTGGTGACGCCGTTTGCGTTCCAGAATATGATGCAAAAGTTTTGGGGTGTGCCAGCCATAGTGAAAATGGGGGTTTAGAGTGCTGCCGCAATACAATCAATGATGACACATAATTTGTCCTCTGTGGTTTTGGCTTGTCTGATTTTTGAAATTAGTCCTTTGATGCCTCCTATAGGGGAGAACAACTTGGATACCTCTCTGACTAGGTCTAAGATCTCTTTGAGAGCGGTCGGGGCGGGATCTGACTTTATTCCAGAGTGGTCAACATTTAATTTCGCGGTACAAACAATAACGCTCAGTTTAAAAGCATGAGTTTCTGATAAGATTAGTTGTTTTACTCCTTCTTGCCTGACGTGAATCTGACAAGGTAATTGGTAATTTTAGTTAACGTCATACTAGAGCAACACAACGGGCTATTGACGACGGTCCGGGATCAGTCTCTTAAGGGAAAGAGGACGACACCTCGTAATTTTGAACCACAGAATGAATCTGACAAGGAAAGTTCTTTATTCAACACAATGATTTATGAAATTGAGTAATGCTCAAATAGGACCGCGACATTTCAAGGCGTTATATCAAATACACAAACACAGAATTTCAAATCAAATTAATGAAATAAAACATTAATTCTGACTGGCCAGATTTCAAAAGCAAAATTACGCTTTTATGATCAATGAGTTTTTCGTTTGGGCTTTTCGTGTTCCACTACAAAATGTAAGTTATGAAAAATTAAATATTTTAATTATTATTCACAAGGCGTTCCTTGTGACAAGACTAAGGCATACAAACAGAAACGAAATTCCGATTTAAAAATGCAGAATTCTGAAAAACGAAAGATGTGCAATGTTGAATTTCGATTTCTAGAGCAATTTAAAAAAAGACAGAAGATCGACGAAAAGAAAGATTGATCGACGTTAATATGAAATTTAGTAATGCTGAAATATGACCACGTTATTTCCCTGTGTTAACTCAAATACGCAAACTCTGTAGAACGTGTTTCCTTGTCGATATTCATTTATTGTAGGAAAACAAACTTTAGATTTTGAGATTGGACTTCGAGGGTACTTTTAGGACTACCTGTGTGCCAATTTTCATGGGCATAAGTGCTACAGATTAGTCTGAAGACGGGAAAGAAATAGCCTATGGTTTCCGCAGAGCTCTCTAAAGTATAAATGTAGCAAATTTCGTGTGGATTGGTCAAACGGTGAAGATTTCTGTAGAAAATATACATCAAACACACATTCTTTTTTATACTTAAATACTAAAACATGCTTACCTTTTTAGGAGGATATGGGTTTCAAACTTAATTCCATAGATTAATCCACATTTCTTACAAAAACAAACAACCCAAATGTAGTATTTTTACTGAGTAATACAAACGAAATTTTAAAATGAATTAGGCTTTTTATTTTAGTTTTGTTAATTAAAATTAATATTTGTGAAGTTACGATGATTTTCGACTTTGTGTGCGAGCTTTTGGGGTTGCCTTGACAACCCTTGCACTTCCCATGAGCATGCCTATGCATAGTTCCCTAAAGATGGGTTCAGTTACTAATGAGAACGAGTCTTTCAGAAAAGAAGCACATCATTAATTCTTATACCTATGGCTACACCTGTTAACATGAAAAATTAGTTTTTTTCACATTTCATTACTTAGTTTCTTATTTTTGAGAAATATAGTGTACATGATCACATGAAAGTTGTCTCAGCACTTGTGAAATAGAAGTTAAAAAATACTTTTAAACCCTATTTTATTAGCTCATACAAAAATGTGACAGTTGAATACGAAAGACATTGAAGTTCTCGCCAAGAAATTTGAATTAAAAAACAATCAAAGAGCTAACATTTCTTAACAAGGTTTTAGTGACAACCTAGCAACCATATTCCGAATTTTTTTTTTTTTGCCTGTTGCCGTGGCTCAGCGCCAAAACTTCGAAACAACTTCCTTCGAGCCGCGGTAGCTCAGTCAGTAGAGCGTCGGGCTCGCATCAGAAGGGTTGTGGGTTCTGTCCTCGGCGGAGCCTGCAATTCTGATGATTGCGAGATCGGCGCTTCGACCTGGCTAAAGTCCGTCGTGTTCACTAATGGTGACTGGGGCACGTTAAATAGGTCGTGGTCACAAAGTCCCCCATGTTCCCATACCAAATCAATACCTCTGGGGGTACCTGATCAGGGGGTTATCGGCCTCTGATTGGGATCTAAATTACGATGTGTGAGTGAATGGATGTATGAAAGGGGCCTTCCTGTAAAACGGATGTGCCATGTATGTCGAGCAAAGTCGGACTTCCTCCCAATGGGGCTCAATAACATGGAAGGCGCACCCCCCTCGCCTCTTGCCGTCTTCGACGGGCCTGGCACTCCCCTGGTCTGCCAGTGTAGGCATAAGAAACAACAACACAACTTCCTTCGGAAAATTTTCTTCCGACGAGAGCTGCATAAAGAGGGCTATTATAATTTTTTTTAAAGGTGATTAAAAAAATCAAGAAAAATAAAATTCATATTGAATGTGTAGCGGGTTAAGTTTCACGGTCACGACGTCATTGCTGAGGCTTTGGTAGCCGGCCAAGAACGCCAATTTTTTCTTTTGCCTAAGAACTTTTCAAAACCAAAAATTTTTTTTTCTCCCAAGGATCTGATATTTTATATAACGACCTAAATCAAGGTATATATGCACAAGTTGTCAGTTAAAAATAATTAAATTTGTTAAAAATTTTATTTATAAAATTTTGCTTATGCTTTCAACTATGGTTAGTCTGATATATATCACGTGGTTTCAAAGCGCGTAATACCGGCTTTATTCAGAATGATGCTCAAATGGCGTACATGACGTGAACTAGTCTGGACAAGTTCCGACGCAAGACGAAATTACACAATTTTGTACTAGTCAAAAAAAAAAAGTACTTTCAAGGACTTTTTACCACGTTCCGTATTTTTCAAGGACTTTTAAGGGCCCCTAGTTCGGAAAAATAAGTTCATGGACCGTGGGAACCCTGTGCAATACACTGCATTGAAATTTTGTTTTCGCCTTAAAAATCGTCAGATCTTTCAAAAAACCAATGTCATGTGTGTTCCCCATCCTCTATATAGTCCTGATATAGCGCAATGCGATTTTTTTCTTTTCCCGAATTTGAAGAAACCTCTGGGAAAAGCGGTTTTTATCATCACAGGCAGTGGTAAAAGTTGAGTAGGCGATTTTGAAGGACCTGAAAAAAATGGCTTCCAGTATGTGTTTGAAAACTGGAAAAGAAGTGGGATAAGTGCATTGCATGTAATGGAGAGTATTTGGAGAAAGACCATAAAAATTTGGAGGATTAGTACAGGAAATTATTTTTTATTAATTTATGATCATTCTTTATTGAACAGCCCTCGTAAAGAAAAACATGAACAATATTTTTTCAACCTTTAAAAAAATACTAAAAATTTTGAAAAAAGGCGATTTTTTTTTAATGAAGTAGACCTTTAGTCGACAAGATTGAAAAATGGAAGCGAAAAATCGCCTTTCAGTCACCTATGGCAACACTTCAGTATAACGTATTAAAAAAAAAAGGATTAAACTATTTAGAAAACATTTATGCCATAAAAAATGATTATTCAAATAAGCAACACCTGACAAGTAAGGAATACATGAAGTAATACTTTAAATGCACAGAACTTTATTGTTTTCATTGAAAAAGTTTACACAACGTTTTCCAGTAATATTATATCATAACATATAATGATGGGTTTCTACATTTTTGTGATGGTAAAAATCACCACCACTCTAATAAGTAAAATTATAAAATACAAAAACCATACTTCAAGGGAAAACATACAATTTCAATGTGAAAATATGAAAGGATAAGTAATTTTAACTATTTACAATGTAGAATAATTGTTAAGAAATATACAATACATTCAGTACACAAAACAGAGAAAAATAAACAGCATTAACGATTGCTTCAAGCCTTTTATTTCAAGCTTAGAAAATACTTTCATTTAAGTTGTTTCAAATCAACTGGAAAGAAAATCAAGCAGAAAAACAAAATTGAAAATATAAATAACAGAAAGAAAAATTCACACAAATGCAAAGTCCGTTACAAACACACTTTTTGGTTTCAGATACTACAAATCCAAGTTTAAAAAGACGTGCTATCTCAGATAATCTTTTACACGATTTTTTAAAATGCGCTTCACTTAAAAACACAATAGAAACTGTAATGGTAGGTATATTGTAATTCAAAGTTCCCACTGTTCAAGAAAAAGAATAAGGCTATTTCGAGGCTATTTATTATTGTTTCCAAGTTACATTCAACAGATCAATATACATGTAAAACATTAAATTGAAAATAATGAACCAATAATTCTAACAAATTATAAAAAAAGTTGTCACATGGCTCTGATTGCATTACATCAATGCT
This sequence comes from Metellina segmentata, assembly GCA_947359465.1. Lineage (NCBI taxonomy): Eukaryota > Metazoa > Arthropoda > Arachnida > Araneae > Tetragnathidae > Metellina > Metellina segmentata. The sequence goes on along the minus strand of OX375878.1, from coordinate 115,893,024 downwards.
AAGAGGTTGAACACTAAGATCAATAAAAGTCCAGGACTTGAGTGGATTCCATCTAAACCCGATTGAAACTTTTCTATAAATTATGAAAACAAAACTTTAAAATGCAGCAAGTTTTACTTCCAATTATATGTCCTTTAAAATACATCATAGCTACTTATAATAATACCCACAAAGATGGATGACATCCGACAAAGGTCAAATATTGATTTTGGCTTTCGAATACAAGTGAGATCAAATATGCCTTTTGAAAGAATAGGGCTTTTATAAATATTTATACAAGTATCAAACTTGCCAAAAGGTCAATTTTGGAAATTAATAATACTTATTACTATGGTTAAAATGTTTATAATGGCTTATAAAATTTTTTTTTAGTTAATTCGAAATAGGAAATCTTGTACAATGTGTGACACTAATGACATCAGTGGCATTTCTTCGTTTCCTTGAAATTGCGATTTCTCTAATCTTGTCTGTAGAGGTCAAAAACAAACTTAAAGAATGGGAAATTCGTTTTTTTTTTGTACAGTATGTTTTCCTGGAGAAATTTTGGAGAACCCACAAAGGTTAGCAACTCTAAATATGCACAGGAATCTATTTTGGAAACAAAATTCAGATTGTAAAATTTATTTGTAATCTTTATAACGCATACAAACTTACTTTTACACCATATAATCTTACGATTCAGCCAAAATCAGTTCACTGTACGACCAAGTTGTGCGACTAGGTCGATATGAAATATTAAGGCTTTTTGAGGATGCAAAGAAATGAAAAAGAAAAATCAGGCCTTTCCAAGGCCAGTGCTACCATGTAACCTGAAAGTTATGATGAAGATGAAGCAAAACTTAAGATATCGTTTGGTGCATGAATGTTAAAAACAAAAGAAACACACTTAGTTATTTCAACTATTTTTTTTAAAAACTAGTTTCAAAATTAAAATGGTACTAAGTCCTAAACAGTTTGTCTCAATTGTACTTTCAAAAACATTCAGTCAAATATCACACTATGCTTTCCAAGAATAGTTTAAAGTAAAATAGAATAGCAGAGAGAAAACAGGTTACAAGTGGTTGAATTCAATGGGAAAGTGGAGTCTTCAGATGAGCTTTGCGACCTTTAAAAATATAAAAAATAAAAATATTAAATTTGCAGACACAATAAATCAAAATTCAATTAAACTTTCTAGTATACTCAATACTTAAAAAAAGCAAAGTAATCCAGTATCAAATTACCACTTGTGTACAAAGCAAAACTTGGATATATTCTATGTGCTTTTGGAATCCTTATCAGAGTGCAGTGACTTTCCTATTTCTGTCTTTAACATCAATTTAATTGGAAAAGTTAAAAAAAAAAACATGCTTATATTGTGCATGGATATCAGTATAGTACTTCTAATTTAATTCAAAGAAAAGTAATACATGATTTTGAGAAAGTTTTCTTTCTCTTATCAATCGTTCAATGCCAGACCATGAAATGAAATGTAAAGGTCTATCATGTTTGGCATGCTGTTTAACTGCCGATTTGTTTACACAAGCAGTCATCAACTTTGAGGTAGGCAAGCAACAGATTGTTCAATGGCAGCCATTGAAATAATATGTAAAGGTTTATCATGTTTGGTATGCTGTTTTAACTGGCATTTTTTTTCCACCAGCAGTCACTAATCTTGAAGAATGCACAACTGAAAAATTAAGTCACTATTCGGCTAGCAAGTTCAACTATAATTACATTTTTCTAAAATAAAATTTCACAATAAAAAAGTAGAACATTTTAAAACAATATATGCAAAGCCCAAACACTGCCTAAAATTTCATTATGTATTAATGCATGATAAAGTTAATGGAAATGTGTGCAGCAATTTTTTTTTGTCTTTGGATGCAGTTAAGTTCTATGCATTTTTAAGTCACTAGGTTTACAAAAAATCTGAATTGCTGTAAATTTAGATTTTTCATGCCTTTATGCCTAGATTTTCTGTAAACCTTCCACAACTGCACCTTATAGGGCCTGGCACAGGCAAAGCACTTGTAAACATTTTTTAAATAGTAATGAAAATGACTTCTAGTAAACTCTATTTTAGTAGCAATTTAAGTTGCCCAACACAAAACAAATTAGCTAAAACAGAAAATGTGTGGAATGAGACACAGTTATTGAAAATCTTGGCACCAATATTTAAATTTTAAAGCTAAATATTTTCTTCATAAAGTTTTCACAACAATCTAGCAACCATGAATTCCAATGTGTTTCTTTCGTGTTTGCCATGTCTTGGCGCAGAAACGTCAAAATTGGCGTCCCTAGGTAAATTTTCTCTCTAAAGAAAAATGTTCTGCCGGCAATTAGTTCATAAAAGGATTCAATTTTCGTTGACCTTTGGTAATTTTTCAATAATTTGGCAAATTTTTGAAAATACGATCTTTTGAGAAGATTTTATCTTTAATAACTCTACTTGCCTAGATTGTAAAAAAAAAAAAGTCGTCTTTACCTACGATTTAACTACCATGAATAAGTAGCAAATAAAATGAAGATATTAACATGCTTTTGATAAAAAAGGCCTTTTCATAGACATTATATTATCTCCTTAAATTCAAATAGGCTATTGACGCTCCTACAACTTCTCTCAATGTTGTTATTGAAACCTTTTCACATTGAAATTACATAATCTTTCATAAAGAAATATAGTTTGTAATTTATGTTTTGAGAAATCTATTTAAAAAATAAAACGTAGTGATGACTAATGTTTCAAACATTTTTCTATTTACATGTCAAAAGAATTTACCAAATTCCATTTATTTTGAATACCAAATGCTTTTGAGGAAAAAAGATTTGAGGCTTACATGTAGCTTTCTAAGAGGCATAATTTGTTCTAAATTTAAAACATGCAAAAATTAAATACAGGATGACAGAAAATTCGTATTAGTGTATTGGTCAGTAAACTGATATGAAATACCAATATAGTTAGTCCCTTATTCCTTTGATTGCATATATAAAAATGACTATATAATTTACATTAGAAAATATTAATTCAGTACAATCTATTCTAAAGACCATACTTACATTTCTAAACACATAATTCTTTTAGGCATTCCTGTAACTTTTTTCGAGCTAGCTGAACCTTTTCTTCTTGTTTCTTAATGTCTTCCTCAGTAACAACCAATGCCTGACAAAGAAAATACATATTGAAAAATCAGCATATATATAAATAGTACTACAAACTACAAATATGCAAAGCACAGCAGCTAACTATAAAAATTTAGAAAGCAATTTCTATTAAAGACAAGAGTCAAATTATTAGTATAGAAACTGCTAGTTAAACTAGTCTATATTCGTGTAGAGGCTTTTGATGGAGATGAGTAAATAGTAAAATTAATGTCTCACTGGAGCTACACAACAGCATAGTGCCGGTGATCCAGGATCACCCAAAGGGAAGTATACAAGTACATCTCATAATTTGGAACCAGGGTCAGATGATGAGTTCAATACCTGAGCTGGCACCCCCACTCTCTAAACATGACGATCTGTGATCAATATTAATAAGAAATATCCAAGAAGAAGACCACGTAATCTTTATCCCCGGTCAGATGACGAAACAACACATGAGTTTGCACCCCACTCTCCAAACTTCCACAACATGCCACCATGAGGACATTTCAGGCCAAGACAGATTAAACCAGCACCAGCCCACCCCCCAGCATGATGGCATTTGGATGGATCGAGTTTCAAACTCACAATCTTTTGGTTGCTAATCTGCTACAACTGGTTTTTCCATGGCCCTTGATAAATATTAGGAACTTTGACATTGATGAGGAATTCAGAATTTTACAGGTATAAATCAAGAACATAAACTAGCATTTATTGAAACAATTGCTATCAATTTGTGGAAGTTATTTCATATTAATTTAGAACGTTAACTACTAAGACAGCCTCTTTAACAAAATGAAACACAACAGAGCAATAACTGCTAGAGTAATGTCAAAATTATGTTTTGGGTATGATGAAATTCTATTCTTCTGGCAGGTATGTTTTTGAAAAAAAAATACCAGTTGCTATACATATACATGGACACTACAATTTCTGTAAAAGCAATGATTTGCATGTTTGTAATACTCCAACTCTCATCTTAAGAGTTCAATTCAACTTTTGCTTCTACCATTATAAAACAAAATACAGACAGTTAAGGAAAATTATTAGACTTGTGGAAGGTATGGGCATTCAAGAATTTAAATAATGTAATACAAATGCAAATAGCACTTAGGAGAAGGATCAAAGGACTTATGGTAATCTGTTTCAAGTACAGAGCAAAAGAGCTTAAAAAATAGAAATTATCTTTTTATTTTTACTATAACTGTATACATAGAGTAAGAATCTATGTAACTAATTATACTTCTGTTTCTCCTGTATTTTTTAACTGTTTTCTCTAAATTTACTGTCTTTGGACCAGTTTCCCCAAAAAGGTTACTGCATTGATGTAGTTAGTAACAAACAGTATTGTACACAAATAGGAAAGAAAAATGTCCGAAAATTGCCCTACAGCATACATAAAGATCTCAACTGTTGTCAATTCTGCAGTTCAATTGATAAACATACCTGTACACCTGTTAGAATGAAACTCAAAAAAATTTAAATGGTAACTTCTTTTGAAATAACTACTAGTAATAACTGGATGGAACTATTTTCACTTGTTACATCGTTCACTCCATTCAACATCATATCTCAAACACTGGCAATTTTCAGTTATGCCTGTTCTCAGAGTGCCTTGAAAGAGTAGTATATTCCTGAAAGATCATATCTCACTACTCAATATTTAGCTGCTAGAGAGCAGAAGTAATATTTATTTTTAATACATTTCATTCTACTTTTAAACTAAACTTTAAAATCACTCTCCTAAAAAATCTTGTTTTATGGTATGTGACGTTGTTGAAAGGAGTGAGCGACAAGCGAAAGAAAGAATTAACGATAGTAACTAACAAAAAAAAATGTTGAATACAACTGTGGTTGACATTTCCTGCTGTAATACAGACAAAGAATACATTTAGTGACATAATAAATCTATACTTCGATTGAATTCGAACTCGCAACCCACTGGTTGCTATTCAAATGCCCGAATTTAAAATCATATACCACAGCGTTCGATTTCAATTTTGAAGTGAACTAATTTCCAAGTATCCGGTTTGAACTAAAAATAATGCATAAATACTGTCACTATTCCCTGTCTTTCACCACGTTGGTTACGAACACTGATAGGTTGCAAGAACAGTTGTTCTTGTATTCTAGTTGCTACTTGTTCTAGTGGCTGAACATCGATGGATGACAGTGCCAGAGTTCTGATACGATTAAGAACATGAAATATTGGATGCCATTCTGAAAAAGAACATGAATAAGGACAGAATTGTACTACGATTCGGAAGAGTAAGATGTGTTTTTGAACTGGACGGTGCGGCGTGTATTTTGAAACTTTATATTGTATTCTAAATAAATGTCAATGTCCAATTTAGATGTGTAGTGTCCCTTTGTTCTTGGCCACAGTAAGACACACTGTCAATTAAATTAGACATTGCTCGGTAACTCTTACAAGAATCAACTTTTACAGGGTTCATACAGAATTTTGAATACAAAAATTAAGGAGTATCTAAGGAGTATTTAATGAGTTGTCTCAAAATTTTTAAGGAGTCATAGAATATAAAAATTAAGGAGTATTTAATGAGTTCTTTTGAAATTTTTAAGGACTCTTAGAAAGTTTATACACACATTTTCAAGTGCGAAAAATAAAAATGTTTCAACACTTTTAAGAACTTAGTTCCACTTAATACTACATTACTAATTACTCAAAACAATAAAATTATACTTTGATATTTCAACTCAACACAAGTTCCTTTTCCCCCTGCTTGCTGGAGCTGTTTTATCTAGGATCCTGCTGTAAACAGTTCTTATACAGTGAAATCTCAGTATAACGTTTCTCAGCTTAAAGTACATATTTCTCTCAAATCCCAGTTAAAACTCACAATAATAGAAATCCAAGCATAGCTCTTTTCAATTTATAGTATTTTTCAAAATAAAATATCAATTAAATATTTTTAGCATGAAGTTATACAGTACAAAGTCCCAAATCCAGACGTCTGAAATTCAAAATTGTCCAAAAGTCGGTCGTTTTGCAAACTGGCGTTTTTTTGTTTTTCACACTTTTTTACATTTTTCTGACAATTTGTAAAGAACAAGAAGTTAAACCTGGACCTAATTGATGAAATAACGCAAAATAACGGACTTGTACAAAGAAAATTCCACACACCAAATTAGAAGATTTGCAAGTAAAATTTGTTGCATTTTTTGAAAAGTTTTTTTTTTTTTTAATTATTCCTATTTATATATCTGCTATTTTACTATTGCAAACTCAAATTCCCAGGGGTGGGTTGGATTAAGGTTTTTTTGACAAAAAAGGCAAATAGTCAGAAATCCAGGAAAGTGCAAAATCTGGAAAAGTCCAAAATCTGGAAAAGTCCAAAATCTAAAAAAGTTCAAAATCTAAAAAAGTCCTAAATCTGAAAAAGTCCAAAATCCGAAAAAGTCCAAAATCCGAAAAAGTCTTCTATTGTACAAGTTAGGTAATTAGGTAAGAGGGGTCGGACATGCAGGTGGCCTTGCTTTGCTACATGATGCCTTACTGATGATAGCCTTTTATCGTGGGAAAATTTCAGACATGCTGCCAATACACCGCGAGCAACGTGAAGTATCCTTTTCCAACTGAAACTGTACATTTTGGAATCCATTATTTCGGTGGAACATAGAGCATTTCGAAATTGAAACGGCGGGGAAAAAATTAAGGAGTTTTTAAGGAGTAGCACATAAAAATAAGGAGTTTTAAGAGTGCTTAAAAACGAAAATCCATTTTAAGGAGTTCTTAAGGAGTTTTTAAGGAGCGTGCGAACCGTTTTAGTTGAACATCTTGTGTGACAGGGAAATAGAGTAGTAGAATAAAAACAGTAAAAGATAACTTGGTTATCCAAGGAGCACAACCCCCCTGCTAAATGAAGAAAGTATATATATAAATCCCACAGGTAAAGAAAAGATCACTAGAGTACCTCGGCTTCATGAAGCTTTCACACACCTTCAAGAGATGTGCTTAAGAGGACAATATTTATGAGGGTTCAAACTCTATTTCAAAAATAAAATTGCCTGACTTCTCCAGATAAATTTTTACAAAATTCCAGGTCATACTCAAGTAATTCAAAACATTTTTAAGGTTGGAAACCAAGATAATGTAACATTCAATAGACAATAATAAAAACCAATTTAAGAACTATACACTGTAAAAATTAATACACAAAGCTCAAGTAATTTTGCATTAAAATAACTTCTTCAAATAATCCAACATCTTTGACTTAAATCAATTTATGATTTAATGTATCATAAGCATGAAATTCTCAATTTAAGCCAGTGGACGAAACCAAATTCTTTACCTGTTAAATATTAACCATTTCTTTTCGAATCGTTTGAAAAATTCAATTAATAAAATAAAGTGATACGAAACTGTGTACGAATCTTACTGGCTACTCTTCTCCAATGTGTCTGAAAAACCATGATCAATCATTTTCCAGGTCATGGAGGCTATTTTCACAGGCGCCTCAATCCCATGATAGTACTTTACGTAAGTCTAACTTGATTGGCTAATCGGATCACATGACCTAGATACGTATGTCATGAGAATTTTTCTGTTGGCAATTTATCTCTTCCTTTGGCGTACTTCGAAATTTATGTGAGGAGAAATTTCTTTGCTGCTGTTTAGTTATATATTTTAGTTGACTCGGTAACTTTAAATTCAGATCTGCTGTATAATCAAGAGGGGGGGGGGGAGCAATAGAAAAAAGGAAATAAGGTGTGTAACATGATTTTCATTGATCTAACATCATCATCGAAAATTGTATCCTTTTATTATATGTTAATAATTATATAAGTTAGTGTTTTATGTATGCTTTTTGTTACATCAGAATGGTCCTAAGCCAGGGGGTGGATACGACACCATCATCCTAAAGCAAAGGGGACGGCAGAGGGGCGGAAAAATATCAGCTGGTAATGAGTTCAGGAGTGGTTCTTAGATTATTTATGTAAAATCAACGGAAGCTTGGAAAAATATAAAAAGGGTATTAAAAATTAGGAAAAGTAAATTAGAATAAAAAGGAATTAAATTGGAATTTTTAAAAAATAATTTGAAGAATCTAAAAATTTTTCCGCCAGCTGGGTTCGAACTCGGGATGTCACCCTCCGCTGCCGAAGCTGATCTGAAGGTAGGTGACTTTAGCCATTAGGCCATCGTTGCTTCACGAAGAGAAGCTCTTTAAAGTATAAGTACCTTTTTTAGTTGGCAAGAAATACTACTAACAACAACCATACAACTTATATATGAGGAGCAAATCAGAGTCAACTTGTCGGACACTTACGCTGTACGCTGAGGCGCTAGTGTAAGTATTGTATTTCTACGAAACAACGCTCATATTCAAAATCAAATGGTTACTGCAACAATCAGATTGGCGAGATATCCAAGTGAAGCCAAGCCCGTGAAAGTAGCCAATCAAGTTGGACTTGCGTAAAGTACTATCATGGGATTGAGCCGCTTCTCTATTTTCCAGGTTTTAGACAAAAATGCATAATTTTCCCTGACTTTTTGGATAAAATTAAATTTTCTAACAATTCCAGGTTTTCTCTGACCTGTGGGAACCCTGATTTATGCAGGCATACCATGAAATTAATTTCTTATCAAGTTCAGTTGATATAGAATTGAAGAAATTCTCATTAGACCATCAGATTTGTGTCGCAGAGAATATTCATGTGCATGTCCCTGAAAATAATAGTCTCACTGGTATATTATAATTATTGCAATGATTAATATGTTATGCATATAGCTATTGAGTTATATATAGATATTTAGGAAACAATATTTTTTATGTTCTCATCTGTCAACATCTTAATGAGTTCAGCAAGTTGGAATAGAGCCCCATCTCAATTAAGGTGCTTTTACTAAGATGGGACATTTATGCTATACATTTTGGGAATAATCTAAATTATCTTGTGTGGCGAGTAAACAAACTTGTTAAATATGCCGAGAATCGTTTTGCTATAATATAAGTGAAGTAAAAATGCTTACTTGTTGCTTAAAAACTCGTATGTTTTTTTTTTTAAATGTAATAAGTAAATACTTCAGTGAGTTAACATTTGTAAGTATAATATTTTCAGCATCATACTTCATTTTAAAGCAGCACATCCTTAACGGATTAAACTTTGACAACAGCTATAGATATAACTGGCACGTTTCTTATAACTTCCAAGGTGCAACTGCTGTACCAGCCATAGTCTAAAGATTAAGAATCACACACACTATTGTTCTTGTGTTAGTGCTAATTTCAATCACACTAACTATTAATGGCTATTTAGATAAAATTTGTTAGAGAACCTTAATGTTAAGAGCAATTGGTTATATTTTAAAATGTTTATAATTTGTGACTGACTTTTGCGTATGGCATTAATCATAAAATATTAATAAGAATAAACAAGGAATAAACAATTAAAAAAAATCAATATTTCATGCACATATATACATGTTTTCACTCAAAATATGTAAATAAACATTTTCGTGTTAAATAATCAATACTATTAAATTTTACTTAACGTTAAGTATTGAAATTTTTAAAAGCTTAATAATATTTTACTAGGCAGTGTTATTTCACAATGAACTAATAACCTGCACTAAGGGTTGTTCTGGATTGATGTAAACACTGGGATTCTTGTCCATAACCACTTTTGAATTGGTCTGTCCAACGATTGGTTGTCCACTGACATGTAACGCAGTAGCAATACTTCGAAGCAAAGTTTCTTCAGTCAAATCAGGTCCAACACCTACATAGGAGACAAATATTATTTAAGTAATAAATAAAACAGGTATTATGAACATTTTTATAAGTGTATGTATTACAGGGATACCCCTGCTTAAAAATCTATTTTTCATACAATTTAAAGGACTTGAAAGTGTGTTAAGTGTAAAAGAAAATCAGAATTAGCCTTCACTTTGTTTTTCCCAAACTCAAAATTACTTCATAAACCATGTACTACTTGTTAATTTAATTTTAGTAGGGAAAATGTTTGGATCGAATAGACTGTCCAAGACTTCTGAGTAATATAGGTACAGCTTACTTCAGCATTTTGACAGGATCAATGGCTGGTGAAGCTAAGAAAGCTTTTCAGTCGTATAAAAGGATTTGAAAGTTGTGTTGGCAATAAGTGCCAAAACTATGTTGTTTTTGAATAGCATTGATCAAGCAAATTTAATGCAAAATTAGAAAAATTAGCCTTAATGTTATTTTTGTGGTGTTATTTCCTATTAGAAGCAAGTAGCAAGGCACTAAACACAAGTTACATTAAAAAAACAACAAGAAAATAATGATTTGATTCACCTTAGAACCTACAATATTGCAAAAATTCAAAGATCTTTTGAAATCTTAAGGTTTTCTTAATGGCAAGTCAGGGTGTAAAAAAAAATCATGATTAAAAAAAAAAATTAAGTAATTGTTTTTTTTTTAAATTTAATTTGCTTTTTTTTTGTTCTTCATGCACTGTTTTTATAACAATTATATGTAAATTTGTTAAATAAAAAAATTGAATTTTTCATATGACATATAAACTAATATTTATTTTACGTAAACAAGCAGAATTTGCGAATCAGCATGGCAAATCAATATTTATTTTACTAAAAATCATAGTTTGTTACATGGTAATACATTTAAAAAATGAAATTTGAAAATAAAAGCAAAAGGTAAAACATTTATTTAACTTTAAAACACAAGTTGACATCCTACAGTTTTTCTTGAGTAAATTACATCATCATGTTAACAAATTTATCAGTAAGTGTAAGTGACAGACCTAAATTAGAGAATGAATAAAAAAAAAAACAGGTTTTTCTTTGGCTGTCTTGTGGTGACATTTAGAAGTAGGCCTACTGGATGGACAATATAAATAGCTTAAGACTTTTAAATATAACATTAATGTACAATATTTTCCAATGCTTCTCACACTTGAATGAATGCTGTATTGTTTGCTACATATTATAAAATTATTCATGAACATTGTCAAAACCTTCAAATAGACATAAACTTGTTTGTACTTTACTGTTTGCCGTAATCCCTTATCCAACAGATTATTTAGTCCACAGACACCTCAGATCATATGCAAATGTCCAGTGCCAAACATTTTTTTCAAAAGCTGATCAGTACTGGGTGTAGCCATTAGTGCTGAAATCATCATGAGTGCAGAAAGTTTAAAGCATTTGACGAGTTCTGTGATTTTTCTAAGGTGTATTTACTTAGTTTTAAAAATGTAGGATTAGTTGTGATTAAAAAAAATCAATTGATTAAAATCATGGTTTTAATCGTTGATTTAAATCTTAACACCCGGTGGCAAATGCAAACTAATTTTTTTATCAAATAAAAATTCATATCTATTTAATGTGGAAATAAATGTTCTTGCATACCTTTCATATTTCTTGGAAGTTCAAAATTGTTAAATGCCTCTTCATCCATATCAGATGCTTTAAGGCCTTGCAACCGCTTCTCCCAAAAAAGCTAGCAAAATAAAACAGAGTTAGAATAAAAGATAAAGAAATAAAACTGGAGGTATTTAGAATTGAAGACCTTACAGATGGCTAACCCACATTACCTAATAATGATTTAATCTATTGCTTCAGTTACTATTTATTACATGAGGGATTATTACGCCACAATTTATGGTTTAAAGTAGATTCCAAGCTACTATGAACATATATGCCAAGATCTGGATTCGAATCCAGAGCCTGTTGAATGAAGGATCAGAGTGCTAACAATTCTGCAACCAGATAGGCTATTTAAGAATAGAGAAAATATCTCATTAACCTAGGACTTTCAAGAATTGTCCGCAAGGCTACATATCCCAATCAAGGTTACAAACATCGAAGACATCAAAAGCATTTTAATGTTTTGCAGTTGACAAAAATGTTCTACTAGGGTGCAATTTCAATTTGTTTATGAGGACAAAGGCTTGTAGCGACCATTTTTTAATGAGCATTGTTTTGTATACCTATTTCATGAAAAAACTTTCGTAAGTTTAATTAAATCTGAACCATCTCTAGTGGTAAACACATTACCATGGATAGTATGGTAGGATGGAAGAACATGTAACTATGATGTACAGTATAAAGTCCCAAATTCGGAATTGTCCAAAATCTGGACGTTTTGATAACCAGTGATTTTTGGTTTTCTCACTTACTTCCATCTTACTGACAATTTTTAAAGAACAAGAAGTTAAACCTGGGCCAAAATGATGAAACAACACAAAATAACGAACATGTTCAGAGTAAATACCACACAGAAAAAATTAGAAGATTTGCAAGACAAATTTGTTGCATTGTATTAAAAGCTTTTTCCTTTTTTAAAAATTAATCCTATTTATATATCTGCTATTTTACTAATGCAAACTCAAAATCTGGGGGGGGGAGTGTAGATCAAGGTTTGTTTTGACAAAAAATGTGCAAATAATCCGAAACCTGGAATGGCTAAAGGTTCAGAGGATTCCAGATTTTTTACTGCAGATTGTTTTTGATTAACCAAATTGTTTTTTGAACAATTTGGCGTAAAAAATAACAGAATAAAAACACTCAAATTACAATTTATAAGTGCAAAATATGACTAATGACTAAAATTTGGAGAACCCTGATTTCATTCAACACTAAGTGGTAGCAGTGCAACCCCAGGGATGACAGGACACTGTCACTCATCCATTACCCTCAATATAACATTAGCAGGTTAGTCAATTATTGCAACATGATCTTCAATCCGTAGGTGGATCATAATTAAAAATACAGATAAAAACAATTCTTGGTAACATAATTGTTATACCTGCTTAGGTTTGTCCTGTGGCCCATGCTTAAAGTCTGCCCTTACTTTTCCATCTGTCGACTTTACCACGGTCACAGGTTGCTTGAAAATGGAAGCAGTCTGCCGAATCGGTGGGACTAGGGAAGCGTCGTTGCGAATACCTCGGTTGTAATCAAATTGAGTTCCTCTCTGACGTTTACTTTTCCTCAACAACAAAGAGTTTATCTTGCCAGTTCTGTAATCAAATGTGCTGAGGTCTACTGCATCACCAAGGAAACGGGCCAGTTGGGGCTTGCTTCGGAACCTTTTGCCAGAGGGACTGTGGAAAAATAAATGACGGAAAACATGTTTGAATATGACAATGCAATAGGCGTAAAAATAGATAAGTCATAGAATGATGAATAATTCAGAATGGATATTATATTGTGTGATTAATTTTTAAACAACTCTATTAGTGATCGAAACAGGGTTAGAAATTTGATGAAATTAGGTGTCGAAACACCCTAACATTTCTTTTTGTTCCCAAAATGTTTTACTTGAGTGAAATTTTAAATTTGCTTCATGGACTTTGATGTGTCTATTTAAAAGTAATCAAGTATAAATTGGTAGAAGGATAATTAAATGGTTGAAATTTACGTTAAACAAATGAAATCATTTCAAAGTTAGCAGTTGAAAAGTGACAACTGGATTCAAAAACTCAGCTGACAAAATGTAACTTATATAAAAATACTGATTTTGAACCCTGCAGAGAAACATTTGGTTCTTTACCGTTATCGCCATACCAATAAACTTTGCAGCATCTTTGCTTTTTTTCTTGTCACTTGCATTTAGCACAGCTGAGAAAATTTTCTCTGTAGAATATAGCCGATATGCCAAGTAAATTAAATTATATAAGTCTAAATGTTAGCTGCAGTATCTCTTTCCTATTTACAGCACTATTTTGTACGACCCTGAACACACTCAACAATATGGTACGACCTTTTCCCTCTCGGCATGAACAAAGGCAACATAACCATTTTTGCTGTCACATTTTAATTTCATTAGGTGGTTATTTGGATACAATCTTTCTTTGTGAAGAATATTTCTTGAAGAAATAGTATGGCCACTTGTTCTAATTTTCATCACTTTGGAATGAGGAATATATTTTTGAATGCATAACAATTCTTTACAAATTGTGCTTTAAAAAAAAAAAATTTAAATTCATGCAAAAAGAGGTCTTAAATGCTCTCAAAGCAACAGCTTTGGAAGTAATGAGGTTTTGTTATTTATTTCAGGTTTAAAATAAGGATTCTAAAGGTTTTAAGTTAACTACAATAAACCTTTTATTACTTTACATTTATGAAGAATTATTATTATAGAAGGAATTGAAACAGCCGTCTGTGGTTGATGATGGTAAGAATACTTAAAAAAAAGTCTTAAGTGTAAGTGTTGAACTAAATTGTAAAGCAGTATCTACTTTGATATACATTTAATAGCAAAGGTGTGTTTTACTTTACAGCAGTTATAGTAAGCAGATTTTATATAACATGTCAACAACACAAAACAAACCTTGGAGAACTGTTCTGTTGAGGCAATTTACAAATACAAGTTGAAGGTACATGATTAACCTGTAATAGTTAACGTAAAGTAAGGTAATTTTAATTAACTAGCAACACAACTGGCTACAGGTGACGGTCCGGAATCAATACCCGAAGTGAGACTCGAGGATAACACCACGTAATTTTGAACCATAGTCAGATGGACGGGAGGATTAATAGTTAACGAGTTTATCAAAGAAACTGAAGGTAAAGAGGCAAGTTTAAAAGTAAACATCATTCTTTCTTGTAACTTTTTAACAATAGAAGGTGAAAAGGTCATCGTATCGCTGCGGACTAAACAAACAACTACATTGAATAGTTTTTGGTTGATTCATTTACTTACCTGTAATAAAATACATCTATTTTACCAGATGAGAGGCCATTTTTTCGAATAATTTCCTCGCGTTTCCATCCTTTTGGAAGAGCTGGACAATCTGTAGTAGACATTATCACGATTCACAACAAAAGCAATTGTTTACTTCACAGAATTTTCGTATTTACTTGCAAATCACAGAGATAGCAATGTTTTGTCATGTCAACACAAGAGAAAAAAGTTGAACATTAAACCAACACAACAAAACAGACCACACATAAACACATTGAGAATTGTGTTATGGGGCTATGGCAAGAATGGTGCACAGTTCCCAGTGTGCTAGAAATGCTAACTTTAATTTGATTGGTTAATTCTTATACATGTATACATTTAATCATTTCACATAAAAAAAAAAGAATAGATTTAAAAAAAAAATTTTGTTCAATGAAATTTTAATTTGAAAAAAAAAATACACATACAGCAATTTATCACATCAAAACGAACGATTTGAGTGAAATTTAATGGCAACTGCCATTACGTCAGAACGTTTCTCAATAGTGATTGGTTTAAATCCCGAAACTAGAATTCTGTTTTTAGCATCAAAAAGCGGTGTATTCTGTGTTTTACTTTTTATCGCAGCCGGTGTTGTTTTGGTATGAAACAGGTGGCATGATGTAGACGTGCATTTTATACATGTCAATATTCCTAAAAACAAACCCAGTGAAAAACAGAATTATCTTGTAAACTCGAAGTTTGTCGATTGAAGGGTAAATGGAAGATGATTTTCTTTTGTTGTAGTTCAATATGGTTATATAGTTGTACAATTTTTGAAGTTTTATGTGAAAAAAGATATTCTATTACATTCAGTGCCAAAGTTATTAACACCTGCACGAATTGACGGGTTTCAATATTTCTTATTTTGTGAATGGTATTATGTATGTTTCTTTCATATTTTTCTTCTGTTTTAAAAATTTCCGTATCTGCGAAATATACTTTATTGTCATAGAATGCAAAATAAATTATTGGGTATTTAATTATTTGTGTATGTATTTTACTGTGATTTTACAAAGGATAATGTATGATGTTTTATCAACGTTATGTTTTTTATCGACTGATATTTGAATTGGATTTCTTTAGGATCTTTTATAATGGAATTTTAACGAAGAATAAACCAACTCATAAATTTGTTTACTCTTTTCATAATAGATGGCAGCAAAATCGCCTTAAAAAGTAATGAATACACAGGTTCCTTTTTACACTCAATAAACTATCACTAATGTATTTTAAATACTTAATGTTTTTTAGTCTGGGGTTGTAAAAATGTTAAAAAAAGTAAGTTAAAGTGAACAAAGCAAAAAACGACAATTTCCAATTCCAGAGACAAATTGAATTAGTAATTGTAAAATCATTCTTAAATTTTGTGGTCTGAAATTATTTTTTGATGATACTAATTTTGTATAGGTGGAACACATTTTTTATTTCATTGACTATGTAAACACCCAAGTTATTTCTTCTTTACTAATTTAACTAACTCAACTAACAATATTTTGTATTTAAGATCACAATACAAATTTGTCCCCTTTTCCATAAAAAACAAATCAAATAAAGTTTTCTTTAAAATTTCAATATGTTTGAATGGAAATATAAAATGTTTGTCTTAAATAATACATAACAACAATTTGTTTTCACTTAAAAAATCATTGAACCAATGTTAATTCATTGAACAATTTTAAAAAGTCAACAAAGTTGATTATTGAGAAATTATCTTCGATTAACCAAAGTATTTCTTAATTTGTTGTAAAAAAAAAAGATGTATCTGACAAGTTCTGCTTTTGTGATTTTTTATTTTTCAACACGCCTTTTTTATACTATGGCTGTCTTAACAATGTTTTTTTTTTAAAGTTGGAGATTAAACTACCAATGTCTTTGGTTGCCTTTTTGCCAAACTTTTGAAATACCAATATCTAAAAAATTCTGTTGTATAAAAAAATTTTAAGCAAAAGATAGTTTCATTCGTATTTTGTATAAAACTAGTGTATTTGATGACTCAAAAGAAAATGTGAATACTTATATGCGTATAGTAAAATCAATTTGAAATGAACAATATTACTTAAACCTCCTTGTGATTGTATCGACGAGGCATCTTGTCATCACCAAAATTGGTCAGATCTTAATGAATGAGAACTTGTCAAACCACTTGGAGGATTCAAAAATAAACGCATTTGATGTCATGAGGAAAATGTGGACTATCTGTTGATAAATTTCTTAAAGAGGGCATATCACATTTTCTTATATTTTTATATAATATTTTAGTTCAACGTGATAACTTTTTATTTCTAAGATTCTTGTCAATAAATTGGATGCAAAATGTTTGATTAATAATTTTCACATTTCTGAATTCACAGTTTAATTTTCATATCATTTGCATGTTCCAACAAAGCACTTCTTTTCTTGTACACAAACAAAACATAATAATTGATACAAATTTTGGTCTGTCGCATCCAAATTCAATCCTCAGTACTGAAATTGACATTGCTATTATAACAGTGAGTCAACAGTTATAGTCTCAAGAATAAGACCTTTAGAACATTTAATTTAAAATCTGATTTGTATGTATATTTGATTTGCGATTACATTTACAGGTTCTTCGTGATAAAACAATGGGAGTTATTGGTGTAGCCAATGAAAGTAAGCACCTACTTTTTTGAATTTTTTTTTATATCTTAGTAACATATTTTTATTTTCTGCTGTGAGAATTAGTAAGTTTTATTAGATAAAACAAAGCTACAGTAACACATTTAGGTTCTAAACAGAAGGTTTACATAAAATGTTAATGAAATTAGATATTTTTGAAATAATCTGTCTATTTCAATTAAAATTATAATTTTATACTGTCCAATGATAAAAAGTATCAACTTTACGACAAAATTCGATAAAATGACGTTTAATTATTTCGTGTTCTTCAGTACCTCTTAGAACTAATTTCTAATATTTACTAACATTCCTTTTTATTTGTCATATCTTTTGATGTTTTAACAATTGAAAGGGTGAGTGGAAGAAGGGGGTGGGGGGGGGGGGTATATGACATTTTTGTAGTTTTGAGATATTTGGCATCAAAATCATTAGTACCTATACTATATAGAAGTTAGCAATTGGTGATGTTGTAAGTATCCGCATAAGGGTTATTGCTCTAGTTGTCAGTACAAGTCATACCTCACCCTGAGACAACTTTAAAACTGCAATAATCTCAAAATGTAAACATAACCTCTTCTTCCATTCACCCCTTCAATTATGTCATCAATCTGCAATAGATAGTTGTATGTTTCCAATTATCCAACACTTCTGTATAATTGGAACTTCAATTATCCAAATAGCATTCAATTCAAGTCCAGTTGGAACACTTCAATTATCCAATAAATCTGGGTGGCTTGTAGAGAGAGATAGATTGATTACATAGATAATGGTATGTTTCCAATTATCCTTGTATACGTAACTGCAAGTTACCAATAATTTTTTACAGGTTGGAATGGAAAAGTTTCCGTTTTTACCATGGTTCGGGATTAGAAGAGGTGAGAACGTATCTAATTTCACAACCGATCGTATAATTCAATTGACGTTGTCTTGTTTGGAGAATGAAAATGGGGTCATAAAAACTGGTTTGTTCTTGAAATTGTTTAACAAAATGTATCAAAACACTTATTTAAGCAAAATCAGTTTTCGTTGTGAAAAATTGTTAGAATTCCATGCCCCTTTCCTTGGAACCAGCGGAATGTTGTTCTCTCACAATAAGATGTTTCCTTTGCCTTCAACTCAAAGCTTCGGCGTAGCCTAGTTGGTAGAGTCCGTTGCAAAGGAAAACTGCGAGTACGATATTCGATTTGCCCAAAGACAGTCGTGTACGCGGGGGCTAGTACATTTTAGATATGTCATGGCATGACACGTCCTCACGTTGGTTGTCCTTTATGTGGAAGTTTGGAGAGTAGCTTACCAACTCATGTGGAATCTCATTCTCTTCCTGATGGGAAACTGACGCCCGTAGCCGTGTGTTACTCTAGCACAACGTTTCTTCAACTATTCTCTTTGATATACACTGACGAGCCAAAACATTATGACCATCCTCACATTTTTCAATATACTCGTCTGTATGACGTGGGGGGCACGTGATCAAGTGAGAATGGTATTTACTGCTGGAGAAGGTAAGTAATCATTCTTGCACTTACTTTTGCGAGTGATGGGAAAGGCTGCTGATCTAAGCGAATTTGATAGATGGCAGATCGTAATGGCCCGAAGACTCGGAACGAGTATCACCGAAACTGCACGACTGGTAGGTTGTTCACGATCTGCCATTGTTATTATTCATGCAAAGTGGATTAATGACTGTCGCACCAGCAGTAGACGCCAAGGTGTTGGTCGTCCACGCGTCATCCAATAAAAAGGACGTTAGAGACAGTCCCGCTTAGTAAAGCAAAATCGGCGCGAGACAGTGGCTCAGCTTACAGCCCAATACAATGCAGGTCGAAGCGCAAGTGTTTCGGAACACACAGTTCATCGGACACTGTTGGATATGGGACTGCAGCAGACGTTCCACTCATGTGCCTCTGTTGACCAAACGTTATCGTCAACTACGCCTACAGTGGGGGCCGGGAACATTGAGACTGGACCGTGGATGAGTGGAAGAGAGTTGCCTGGTCAGATGAATCCCGATTTCTCATTCATTACGTCGATGGTCGTGTCACGGTCCACCGTCAGCCAGGCGAATAGTTGCTTCCCTCTTCTACAGCAGGTCATTCACAGGTTGCTGGTGGCGGTGTAATGCTTTGGGGGACGTACTCACGGGCGACTCTGGGACCCGTAGTTGTGGTAGAACTCAGGCATGAGAATCTTCCGCGTTTCCGCGGATTTCCGCTTTTTTTGTGTCTTTTCATGTTTTTTCCGTTTTTTAGTAATTTTCCGCGTTTTTCTAACGTGATTTTGTGCGTTTTTAAGAATATGACGTCATTAGTGTTTTTAGCCAATGAGAGCATATTTCAAGCTTTGAAGAATCGTATTTCCTAGTGACGTTTTTATGTACTGGTGGGTAGGCTTGCACGATGTATCGATACATCGTGAAAAACCGGTGTGAGGACGACAACCACATCAGTTTCACGATGGCGATGCATCGTGACATCGCGATTTTTTCCGATCTTTCTTAGCGATCCTTTAGCTAGTGCAGATCTCGCGGTCATCGTCACATAGCGATTTTTTCCGATCTTACTCAGGCATCCCTTAGCTAGCGCAGATCTCGCGGTCATCGTGACATAGCGATTTTTTTCTGATCTTACTCAGTCATCCCTTAGCTAGCGCAGATCTCGCGGTCATTGTGACATCGCGATTTTTTTTCGATTTTGCTCACTCATCCCTTAGCTAGCGCAGATCTCGCGGTCATCGTGACATCGCGATTTTCCCCGATGTCACGATGTTGTCGCTCAACGCCTAATTAATGAGGAATTTCTCAAAACCATTTATATCCTCCAGATGACTTTCAATTCCAACTTATTTTTTTAACAAAATTAAAATTCAGTATAATTAAAAAAAAATAATTTGCAAATTTTAAGTTGAATTCCAAAAACCCATTCTTGTTTCTTGATGTTACAATGAATCCGTTTACATCCTTTTTTATTGTGAACTTCTGTGGCAATCTAGGTCATATATGCCGTCATCATTTCTTAAAGGAATCAAATGCCCCTTTATTTCTATTTATGATGAAGTTTTTCTAAAAAGCTAATTTTTAATCTCTACTTGAGCATATATGGTGTGGGGGGGACACGCATGCACACACACAGATATTATGGTGCATCAAACGCCCCTCTAGAATCAAATCAGTTTGTCCACAATCTCAAAATGTTCCATTACCTGTAAAAAGTTACCATACCAATTCATTTTGTTTTTCGAACAATTTTAGGGGGTCCACGACAACTTTGAAATTTTAGATTTTCTGTATCAGCATCATCATTAATTACAACCAAGATAAAGTTGTTGCTAACACCATGTGGTTACACTGCCTAGACTAGTGACTGCAGCTTTGATTTGTTTACGATAAATAAGATAGTCCAGCATTTCCTGTTTATTTCAACTTGTGGTTTTCATTATGAACTGATTTTCAACTTTTGTTTATTGCTAGTTTGATTCTGATTTGGACAGTGTACACTGGTTTAACTTTAACTGAACTTTTTGTTCTGATTGCCTTATGGAAACCAGACTGAATTCAAATATTTTTGGTCTTGGAAGCATGATAACTTGTGATGATTCAAAAATAAATGGCTCCAAACTTCCAACTAATTTGCAAGTTTTGAGGTGTATGATGTATCATATTGAAGAAGGTGTCCAAGAAAATAGGACTAAATGAGAGTCTGCCAAAACTAGTCCTTTCTAATACAAAGCTGTTTCATGAAAAAGCAAATATCCCAATAATCAGTGCGATATCCCTTAATCGAAGATCTGCACCAAATACTATAGACAAGGTAAAACAGATGAAATATAAGCTAGCATTAACATTTTTTCTTAATGGCCTGTGAATGTAG
The DNA here is from genome assembly GCA_947359465.1 of Metellina segmentata. Lineage (NCBI taxonomy): Eukaryota > Metazoa > Arthropoda > Arachnida > Araneae > Tetragnathidae > Metellina > Metellina segmentata. The sequence continues at coordinate 115,871,702 of OX375878.1, read as the reverse complement.
AAAAGCAAATACAGAACAAAGAAGACCTTGCCTTCCTTCAGTCAATGCAAAGTGACCGTTTGGCAACATTTGAATCACATGACAAATGTCTTGCGGAAAAACTCAAATGAAAAGAACAGCGTCTACAGCTACAACAAATAAGAAGGGAAAAAGTTAATAGGGAAATGAGTTCCAACTTAATATTACGTGATTCTCAGCTCTATCGATAATGATTGTGATGAACAAAGTGATACAAATGATGTGGAAAATTTCCCTTTTGAAGGACGATCAACAAGTACTCAAAAGTCATAATCAAAATAAAAGAACAGGATCGACATTATTCATTCCACACGACATTACGATGAAAGCTAATCTTGTTTCACTAGCAACACATTTAAACATGAGTCCAGCACAACAAGCAGCATATACAAAATCATTAATTACATAACTAGGAGGAGAGACATCTACAATTGCTGCATCTTATGCAACAGCAGATAGATCAAGAAGGTAAGTTGCAATGAATATTTCAACTACCTGCAAAGAACAGTGATGTCTTCCTAAATATACGACTGCATTTGGATTCAAAACTTTCAACATCATTGTTCAATAAGTACAAAACTGAAGAACGTCCCACCATTGTCATTGGAAACGTTCACCAGCAAAAGATTCTTGATAAGATAGTATATTCCTAAGGAACTGATCGTAAATGTGGCCCAATCATTGCTGACTTAATATATGAGCAGCTCACCTCTTGGCAATGCACACATACAATTGTAAACATGACATTTGACACAACTTCTTCCAACACAGGTTCTGTTACTGCTGCCTGCATCAGTGTGCAAAAGAAATTGTTACGTGCGCTCTTTGGTCAGCTTGCCGCCATCATGTTGGAGAAGTCATTTTATCCCACATGTTTGATGACTTAAAGATCGAGGATTCCAAGTCAGCAGATATAACCTTGTTTAAACAATTTCGTGACAATTTTGATCATAAATATTTTGATAGTGAATTGGAACCTTTTGACTCAAAGTCAATGAATGTACAAGCGAGAAACATAGTTGATGGTATTGGAGACAATGCAATCCATACAGCAACATCTGCCATCGATTCAGGAAAAAACAGAGATGACTATGTGGAGTTCATAAAGCTTTGCCTATTGTACCTAGACTTTCCCAATAGTACAGGAGCCTTGTACAAAGCATGTTGGATGGCCAAATTGTTATACACAATTAAAATTTGTCTTCTTGAGAAGCAAATGCAGCAACTACCTGCTGGCACAATAACTGTAAAACAACGGGTTGCCAAACTGTGTGACTTTGCTAACTTTGTCACTCTCATCTACTGCACCTGGTGGATAACCTGCGATTCTGCCATAAATACCCCTTGGAACGACCTACAAATGCTTCATTCTCTTAGTGTACAAGGCTGTCCATCCCATTATATCTAAAAGTGCAATCAGTGCCTTTGAAAACCACTACTGGTATCTTACTGAAGAGATGGTGCTACTTGCCCTTTGGAGCAACAAAGTTCCACCACAAGAACAAAAAGCCATCACTAATGCTATGCTAGCTACAAAACCAAATTCCACCGATACTGCTTTTAAATTGCAAGGTAGATATGGCATGGATATTGGAAAACCCAAATTTCCAAAAAATCTCATTCTAAATACAATTTTCTGATTTACTTGGAGCAAATTATTGGTTTTTATTTTATCTGCTTGAACTAGATTCAAATTTTTAAATAGAAGATATTTCAGAATGGTTAAGTTCTGCATCCTATACCACATCATTCACAAAGTTACAAGCATTGAATGTTGTCAATGACTGCAGAAAGAGGGGTCAAGCTAAGTACTGATTTCATACAATCAGCAAAATGTAAAGGTCATTACCAAAATGTTCTGCAGGTTGTTCAATTCGACAAAAACTGAGAAATCTGCGAAAAATACCAAAATTGACTGAATCTTAAATTGAGTGTACTTGTATGAATTAAATTGAAATTAGAAAATTAATAGCATAGGATAATATATTATTTTATTGTATCACAAAACAATCTTAATTGTATCATTTCATTAGAATATATGTTGAAAAAAATTTGTTTTACTCACGTTGCTTTGTTTATCAGAATTTCCATTTTTATTGTACATTTCTGGGGCCGGTGGACCATATGGATGTTATTAAATTTTTCAAAACTTTTACTTACATTTATTTATTTTATTTATTATTATTATTTTTTTTTTTTGCATTTTGAACAAAAATAGCAGAGACAGACAATTTCCATGAAATTTTTAAAAAGATGAGATGGGGTGTTTGATGCACCCTAACAGATATATATGCAAAATCTTGGTTTAAATCATGCATGCTTCTTAAATGTACAACGCATATCTTTACTTGTTATTTTTTCCCCAACACGATTTTTAATAGCCAAGAAAAAAAAAACTTAATAATAATTATATATATGGTGATGTAGGAACAAGGTTTTGCTTTTAATATATATAAAATGCATGGTTGACATCACAATATTGTGATGCTAGAATGCTGATGTATTGCGATGTAAAAGTTCTAACATCGCCATTTTTTCCCAAATTAAAAAAAAATATATCAAACCAAATTGAAATTTCTAAAAAGACTCAGCGTTGTACAAAAATTTACATATTAGGGGTACTCCTTTAACACTTAATGCACCCTAAACTAATAGCCGCATCGGAAACAAATCTTTTTTATCTCGTTCCTTTTACGATTTTGAACAAACCATGTTAGTTTCGTAATTTTCTTATCCGTACTTTCTCAGGAAACCGTCTAACAATCAAGCGAAAAAAGTAAGTTTTCAACCCTGCAGCGGCTTTAACTTTTTTAATACAGAGATATCTATCTTGAGATGTTGTTATTTCGTATGGCCGATATTTAGCACATGCTCGTAATTCACCGCTTTTTCCGATTTATGGTCTACCATTAATTATTTATAAATTCATAAATCAATTATTATAGATCCGGACTGATGTTAATTTTTACTGTTGCGAAATCATGTGCACACAGACCTGACTCGCATGTATTTAACTTAACATTTTAGTTTTCCTCTTTTTTGAAATTTTGCATTCTCATGCCTGGGTAGAACAGACCATGAACGCTGCAAACTATCTGAACGTCATTGCGGATTAGTTGCACCCTTAAATGGCGTCTTCCTTCCCAATTGGAAATGGAATTTTCCTGCAGGACAACGCCCCATGTCACAAGGATAGGATTGTGTTGGAGAGGTTCGAGGAGCATACTGATGAATTCCATTTAATGTCCTGGTCACCTAACTCCCCGGATCTTAATCCGATATAGCGCTTTTGTGGTGTCATGGAGCGGCAGCTCGGATATCTAACACCACCATGTCCGAATATCTCGATTTTGCGTAACCGATGCTTAGACATTTGGTACAACCTGTCTCTAGCCATGCACCAAGAACCTGTGGCATCTATGCCCAGGCGAGTTGCAGCTGTTTTGCAGGTCAAAGAACGCGTTATTGAGTAAGTGGTCATAAAGTTTTGGCTCTTCACTGTATATTTATTTAAACACTACGAAGGGTGTTCTATGTAGGGAGGGTTACATGTGTTAGCCATTTTTAAAAACCTAGCTTTGCTATTGTTCGGGATCAATCCCGAAAGCAATGAAGCGAGGACAACACCTGGTCATTTTGAATCACGGTCGGATGACCGTGGTGACGAGTTAGTAACCCACTATCCAAACTCTCAAAGCCGATATTCTCCCAAATCACCACGCTAACGTGAGGGCATTTGAGGCCGCGGAAGATTTAATGTGCACCAGCCCCATGAACTCGACGGTCTTTGGTGGGATCGAGTTTCGAACTCGCAACTCCCTTTGACTACCGCGGCCCCACTAATAAGGAAGAGCTGTGGAGTAAGAAGACCATTCGGTAGTTTGAGCTTTTCAAACTATTTAAATATGTTCTCTTCCAAATAAATTACAGGGAATTTCATTTGATTCAGTGCTGGTTGTCATTTTTCGAAGTACCATTCAAAATTATTTCTTTTAAAAGATAGCAGAGAGGCAAGTCTAGGAAAAAATAAACGTGAATTGAATATTTATTTAACTATATGTATTTATGAGGGTCGTTCGCAAAGTAATACCCGTTGTTCAATAAAATACAGACCATTTAAAAATTTTCAACCTCACTTTTTTATTTTATATTTTTATACCGCATGTTACTTTTTTACACATCCACTTGCAAATGTAAACAATTGTCGTTCCTTGTGACGACCTTTTAAATACCAGCGTCATACTCCTCTTCCGCCAGTCCATTGAGATAAGCAGTAACGTTTTTTAAGCTTTTGTTTCGTCATTGAGCACCCACCTTACTCAAATTTTTCTGGATTTGAGGTGATCTGTGTTACTATTTCGTTAATAATAGTGCGAGACACATGTGAGTGAAAATTTGTCATGAATTTCATCCGAAGTCACACGCCGATCTTGTTTGATACATTTGTCGACAAACTTGAGAAGCTCATCCGTAATGACACTTGTGCGGCCACATCGCTCCTTATCATGGATGTTCTCTCTTCCCTCATTAAAATTTCGGCACCAACGACGCACACATGATGCATTACAATCACATCACCATACACTGGTTTGATTCACGATAGATGGTCACGCATTTTTTGCGTTTAGAAATCGGATCACAGATATCACTCCACATTTGGCGAAACGCTCGATTTTCTTGGATAATTTGTTTGCATACCAAAACAACAATTACCGTAATAATGCGATGTAATTCAGTAAACAGCTGTGGCAGACGAGTATCTAAAACTGGTCGAATTTTACCGATGCACCTGCCACTACAGTGGTGCACATGCTCAAACGAGTATTACTTACCGAACGATCCTCGTACATATTTAATTCTTAGAAACACTAGACTTAACGATGCTGGTTTTATTCAAGTTCTCGTGAAATTTATTTAAGTTCTCGTGTAATTTATTCTAGTTCTCGTGTAATTTATTCTAGTTCTCGTGGAATTTATTCTAGCTCTCGTGGAATTTATTCTACTTCTCGTGGAATTTATTCTAGTTCTCGTGGGATTTATTCTAGCTCTCGTGGAATTTATTCTAGCTCTCGTGGAATTTATTCTAGCTCTCGTGGAATTTATTCTACTTCTCGTGGAATTTATTCTACTTCTCGTGGAATTTATTCAAGCTCTCTTTTAATTTATTTTTCTCTTTGAATTTATTCTTCAAACTGTCGTGGAATTTATTCGATTAACGTGGAATTTATTCAAGGAACGTGGTTAGTCACTGTAACAATATCAAACTTGCAACTTCCCTCCAATATCCATCGACCTTCTAATGAAATAGACATAGCATTTGAGTAGAGTCGCTGTCATAAGATCTGAGAAGGGTAAATCATTTGGACCTACGAATCGACTTAGCCGTTTGGCTATCGAAGCACAGACTAATGTATAGACGAAGCACAGATCACAGTGTCACTTTAATCAATCAATAATTTATGATTCATGCTTTTCCCACAACTACGTGACAGTTCTTGAAACGGCTCACAAAAGCTACGCGTACATGCTCCATCTATTTCATTAGAAATGGAAGGTCGATGCTTGTTGCATGAACTCGAGCATGGAGAAATAGAGAAGCACCAAAGAACAATTTGCACTTAATTTTGCCTCAAATTTAGGAGAAAATATTTCAAACCCCATCACGAATGACATCATCGTTAAGGACGGAGACCGGATTTATGGTTGCGATTCCGATTTCGAAGCTCATCCACCGTGAACGGAAAACAAGCGTTTGCCGTGTTTAAGATAATGCTTCGAATGAAAGGGAAGCACCTTGAAAACAATGTAACTTTGACTTTCTTTAAAAGTCTTTCAGGCGTGAATAAGTTCGTATTTGTCAATCGGAAGAGTGGGGACTGATTATCAGAAACTCTAAGGGCGTAGCAGAATGCCGGACGATAAACTTCGCGATTCACCTGTTTCCGAATTTATGACCATTTTTAGATCCCATTACTGAAACTTCCATCCGGTGGATGAGGTCTTTTCAGTTTCCGCTTTTCTCGAAAGTGTTTCGCTTTGAGAGAAATGTTCTGATGTCATCATTTAACATCAATATTTAGAAACAACTCACGACGACCTTACCCTTGGTGGTTGTCTCGACGAGGTATCTCGTCATTAGCAAAACTGAACCAGATCTTGATGGACAGGATATCTCGTCTCATTAGAAAAACTGACCTCACCTTGATTTCTTCATCATCAAAAACCGACACTGTATTCATCGTTGAGAATTCAATTGGAATTGTTGATGAGATTTCCCGTCATTAGCAAGATGGGTCAGATCTTGACAGACGAGATATCGTCGAAACCACTCGGAGATTTAAAGAGTAGCACCTGTGGGACGGTCCTTCCTTAATAAGTGTTTCAATGCTGCAACGTATTTGACGAACGAACCGACGAATCTTGAGTTACCCCTCCTCCAAAATGGTACAACCCTTCTGGTGGTCCCAGGTGCAGAATCATTTTCAGTGTTCAGCAACAAGTGCAATTGTTCTGCAGGCATTTTATACGAATTTTGATAACTGCAGTAAAATCAAAATCAGACGTAAAATACAATTATCGGCTAAATATGTAATACATATTTATATAATAAATAAATATATATTGCATATTTACACAATAAAACATATCAAAATCAATTAACTTACTTTATTTAAAACCAAGGCGTACTTTCGTAATTTGCAATTTTGTCGATCACTTTTGAAGTTAAATAGTTTGTCACATTGACAAAGGTGTGTTATTTATAAAGTGTTTGTGGTAATTTGGGCGGTGTAAGGTGGTTGTTCCGTACCTAGAAAAGAAACGGTGTGACAAGGAGCGCGCTTTGCGCTGCAGAACATCATAATTTATGATTGAAAAACAAATGGGCCAAAATTTTGACAAAATTAAGGAAAAATTGTTCTGCAAAGACTTTGTTCTGCGACGTATGTCGCACTTTTAAGCACTTTCTGATTTCGGGCTAGTGGTTGTCTCAACCAGATCATCATTGCCAGAAGATCTTGTCATTACCAGAAGATCTTGTCATTACCAGAAGATCTTGTCATTACCAGAAGATCTTGTCGTTACCAGAAGATCTTGTCGTTACCAGAAGATCTTGTCGTTACCAGAAGATCTTGTCGTTACCGGAAGATCTTGTCGTTACCGGAAGATCTTGTCAATACCAGAAGATGCTGTCGTTACCAGAAGATCTTGTCGTTACCAGAAGATCTTGTCGTTACCAGAAGATCTTGTCGTTACCGGAAGATCTTGTCAATACCAGAAGATCTTGTCATTACCAGAAGATCTTCTCAATACCAGAAGATCTTGTCAATACCAGAAGATGCTGTCGTTACCAGAAGATCTTGTCGTTACCAGAAGATCTTGTCGTTACCAGATGTTGTCGTTACCAGAAGATCTTGTCGTTACCAGAAGATGTTGTCGTTACCAGAAGATGTTGTCGTTACCAGAAGATGTTGTCGTTACCAGAAGATCTTGTCGTTACCAGAAGATCTTGTCGTTACCAGAAGATCTTGTCGTTACCAGAAGATCTTGTCGTTACCAGAAGATCTTGTCGTTACCGGAAGATCTTGTCAATACCAGAAGATGCTGTCGTTACCAGAAGATCTTGTCGTTACCAGAAGATCTTGTCGTTACCGGAAGATCTTGTCAATACCAGAAGATCTTGTCATTACCAGAAGATCTTCTCAATACCAGAAGATCTTGTCAATACCAGAAGATGCTGTCGTTACCAGAAGATCTTGTCGTTACCAGAAGATGTTGTCGTTACCAGAAGATGTTGTCGTTACCAGAAGATCTTGTCGTTACCAGAAGATCTTGTCGTTACCAGAAGATGTTGTCGTTACCAGAAGATGTTGTCGTTACCAGAAGATCTTGTCGTTACCAGAAGATCTTGTCGTTACCAGAAGATCTTGTCGTTACCAGAAGATCTTGTCGTTACCGGAAGATCTTGTCAATACCAGAAGATGCTGTCGTTACCAGAAGATCTTGTCGTTACCAGAAGATCTTGTCGTTACCGGAAGATCTTGTCAATACTAGAAGATCTTGTCATTACCAGAAGACCTTCTCAATACCAGAAGATCTTGTCAATACCAGAAGATGCTGTCGTTACCAGAAGATCTTGTCGTTACCAGAAGATGTTGTCGTTACCAGAAGATGTTGTCGTTACCAGAAGATCTTGTCGTTACCAGAAGATCTTGTCGTTACCAGAAGATCTTGTCGTTACCAGAAGATCTTGTCAATACCAGAATATGTTGTCAATACCAGAAGATGTTGTCGTTACCAGAAGATCTTGTCGTTACCAGAAGATGTTGTCAATACCAGAAGATCTTGTCATTACCAGAAGATCTTCTCAATACCAGAATATGTTGTCAATACCAGAAGATGCTGTCGTTACCAGAAGATCTTGTCGTTACCAGAAGATCTTGTCGTTACCAGAAGATGTTGTCGTTACCAGAAGATCTTGTCGTTACCAGAAGATCTTGTCGTTACCAGAAGATGTTGTCGTTACCAGAAGATCTTGTCGTTACCAGAAGATCTTGTCGTTACCAGAAGATCTTGTCAATACCAGAATATGTTGTCAATACCAGAAGATGCTGTCGTTACCAGAAGATCTTGTCGTTACCAGAAGATGTTGTCGTTACCAGAAGATCTTGTCGTTACCAGAAGATCTTGTCGTTACCAGAAGATCTTGTCGTTACCAGAAGATGTTGTCGTTACCAGAAGATCTTGTCGTTACCAGAAGATGTTGTCGTTACCAGAAGATCTTGTCAATACCAGAATATGTTGTCAATACCAGAAGATGTTGTCGTTACCAGAAGATCTTGTCGTTACCAGAAGATGTTGTCAATACCAGAAGATCTTGTCATTACCAGAAGATCTTCTCAATACCAGAAGATCTTGTCAATACCAGAAGATGCTGTCGTTACCAGAAGATCTTGTCGTTACCAGAAGATGTTGTCGTTACCAGAAGATGTTGTCGTTACCAGAAGATCTTGTCGTTACCAGAAGATCTTGTCGTTACCAGAAGATCTTGTCGTTACCAGAAGATCTTGTCAATACCAGAATATGTTGTCAATACCAGAAGATGTTGTCGTTACCAGAAGATCTTGTCGTTACCAGAAGATGTTGTCAATACCAGAAGATCTTGTCATTACCAGAAGATCTTCTCAATACCAGAAGATCTTGTCAATACCAGAAGATGCTGTCGTTACCAGAAGATCTTGTCGTTACCAGAAGATCTTGTCGTTACCAGAAGATGTTGTCGTTACCAGAAGATCTTGTCGTTACCAGAAGATGTTGTCGTTACCAGAAGATCTTGTCAATACCAGAATATGTTGTCAATACCAGAAGATGCTGTCGTTACCAGAAGATCTTGTCGTTACCAGAAGATGTTGTCGTTACCAGAAGATGTTGTCGTTACCAGAAGATCTTGTCGTTACCAGAAGATCTTGTCGTTACCAGAAGATGTTGTCGTTACCAGAAGATCTTGTCGTTACCAGAAGATGTTGTCGTTACCAGAAGATCTTGTCAATACCAGAATATGTTGTCAATACCAGAAGATGTTGTCGTTACCAGAAGATCTTGTCGTTACCAGAAGATGTTGTCAATACCAGAAGATGTTGTCGTTACCAGAAGATCTTGTCGTTACCAGAAGATGCTGTCGTTACCAGAAGATCTTGTCGTTACCAGAAGATCTTGTCGTTACCAGAAGATGTTGTCGTTACCAGAAGATCTTGTCGTTACCAGAAGATCTTGTCGTTACCAGAAGATGTTGTCGTTACCAGAAGATCTTGTCGTTACCAGAAGATCTTGTCGTTACCAGAAGATCTTGTCAATACCAGAATATGTTGTCAATACCAGAAGATGCTGTCGTTACCAGAAGATCTTGTCGTTACCAGAAGATGTTGTCGTTACCAGAAGATCTTGTCGTTACCAGAAGATCTTGTCGTTACCAGAAGATCTTGTCGTTACCAGAAGATGTTGTCGTTACCAGAAGATCTTGTCGTTACCAGAAGATGTTGTCGTTACCAGAAGATCTTGTCAATACCAGAATATGTTGTCAATACCAGAAGATGTTGTCGTTACCAGAAGATCTTGTCGTTACCAGAAGATGTTGTCAATACCAGAAGATCTTGTCATTACCAGAAGATCTTCTCAATACCAGAAGATCTTGTCAATACCAGAAGATGCTGTCGTTACCAGAAGATCTTGTCGTTACCAGAAGATGTTGTCGTTACCAGAAGATGTTGTCGTTACCAGAAGATGTTGTCGTTACCAGAAGATCTTGTCGTTACCAGAAGATCTTGTCGTTACCAGAAGATCTTGTCGTTACCAGAAGATCTTGTCAATACCAGAATATGTTGTCAATACCAGAAGATGTTGTCGTTACCAGAAGATCTTGTCGTTACCAGAAGATGTTGTCAATACCAGAAGATCTTGTCATTACCAGAAGATCTTCTCAATACCAGAAGATCTTGTCAATACCAGAAGATGCTGTCGTTACCAGAAGATCTTGTCGTTACCAGAAGATCTTGTCGTTACCAGAAGATGTTGTCGTTACCAGAAGATCTTGTCGTTACCAGAAGATGTTGTCGTTACCAGAAGATCTTGTCAATACCAGAATATGTTGTCAATACCAGAAGATGCTGTCGTTACCAGAAGATCTTGTCGTTACCAGAAGATGTTGTCGTTACCAGAAGATGTTGTCGTTACCAGAAGATCTTGTCGTTACCAGAAGATCTTGTCGTTACCAGAAGATGTTGTCGTTACCAGAAGATCTTGTCGTTACCAGAAGATGTTGTCGTTACCAGAAGATCTTGTCAATACCAGAATATGTTGTCAATACCAGAAGATGTTGTCGTTACCAGAAGATCTTGCAATTACCAGAAGTGAGTCTGATCGTGATGGACGATACATAACGCCATTAGAAGAAAACTGACCAGATATTTGTCATAACAACAATCGGCAATGTCATGAGGACGAGCAATATCTTGATCTCGTCGTTTTTAAAATTAGATTGTGATGGAAGGCATATCTCGTAGAAACCACTTAAAACTGAGTGCTCAAGTTGCTTAACAAGCATAAAAGGAAGTTTCGTCATTCATATTAGACAGGGCCCCTTCCCATAGCTAATCTCCAGTATCTGTGGGCTTGGAGCTCTCGTAGTTTTATATGGAAACTTTCTGAGTTTGCTAAAGATTGAATATTTTTGTATTTATAATGATGGGACTGTACTTCAAATGTTCGAAGGAAGCGAAAAATGTACACATTTATGCAATCTAAGCACGGATAATTTGAAATACATAATCATGTTTTCGAAAGACTCGTCAATACACCTAGTACTGGTACCCTTTGTTTATGGTACTGTAATGATGACATTAGATTTTGCTCTGTCTTCCTGGGTCTAGTGCAAACCATAGACGTGTATGAAACCATGAATAAAGGAATATATGTCACTTGGGCTACATGGTCACTTCAATCGACATAAGGTTTCGGGAAAAAATGAATCATCTCTTCTTTCAAATGTACAGAAAATTCACTTTTAAGTGTAATATGTGCATTTTAGGAGTTTTTTGTTTGAAAAAGTTATATCGCGCGTGACTTGCGCTTAGATTGAAGTAAAAATTTAATTGTTCGATTACGTTTGGTTTATTTGCTTGATTCCTGTCTGTTTAATTTTACTTCTAAAACCTTTGTGCGAGTTGTAGGAGGGACAGGTTTGATTCCTCCCTGGATGCATTTTTCTCTTGTGTACTAGTAAAACTTCGCATGTGTATGTCTATCACTTGACGTTGTCTGTCTTGTGTATATGACGCATATTGGCCAAATATGCGTCATAAAAACACAACCAACCCTAATTTTTTGTTGACTGGATAACAACTAGAACTTCTGCTTTGCATTTGTATGTTAATTAATGTCGCATTGGAGCAACACAACGGGCTATTGACTACGGTCCGGGATCATTCCTCAAGGGAGAGTCCCGAGGATAACATGTAATTAGGATGTGTGCGATCATTGTCCCAAACTTTTTTGACTGTCTTGTAAATATCTGATTGCTACCCAAACTCGGTTTATCGGCGTTGTGGTTCAACTAGATTAAAACTCTTTTTCTTCGAGGGTTCAAACGAGTATCCATTTCAACTTTCTGAAACGTTACACCATACAACGCTTGATTTGATATCGATTGAAAGTAGTGAAAAGCTCTTTTCTACGTCTGAGGAAAAAAAGGAATTTAATTAATGTCGCACTGAAGCAACACAACGGGCTATTGGCGACGATGTGGGATCAACCCCCGATGGGAAAAACCCCCAACGACAACATGTAATTTGAACCACGGTCTGCTGACGAGGCTACACAAGAGCTGGCCCACACTCCAAACTTCCACACCACTCCAACGTGTTCTACGTCTGAGATTTCGCAAGTAAGTTGCTGCCATTCTGAAGGTCATGGTGTCTTATGTACCAGAGTTTGTTGAAGTGACAGAGTTTTAGCTAAAAAAAATGCACTGAAGAACTTGACAGAGCAAAGAACTTTATATTATGAAAAACTCAGACGTTTTATCCAATTTGATGATTCCTGATCTTTTGTATGAAGCACAACTTGTGAGTCGAAGCTTTTTACGTACCTTTGAGTCATTTGTGATTGAGATGAAAGAAGATCACAAGAACTTTCAGTTGAGGTTTTTCTATTGTGTTTACTGTCGGAGTTCCTGGTACTTCATCCATGAAGGTTCGAGCAGGTGGAGTGTTTCCCTTTTTACAAATGACCTGCTTTTTAGCGGCGATTGCCTTAGTAAACAACTTTCGATCACCTGCTGAGTCATAAGTGTTCTAAATCTCCTAACAATGACATTTGCTTTACATTTTTTTTTAAACCGTAAAATCAACAAATTGTATTGTTTTTGAAAACAAAATGCGTGCTCTAATTGATGCCACCACTCTTAAAATTACAAGATTCTATTTATCGCAGGTCTCCAATATCCCTTGAGCCGCGGTAGCCTGGTTGGAACAGTAACGGATTGGCAACTGGAGTATTGAAAGTTCGAATCCATCCAAAGACCTTAGTATACGTAGGGCAGTTGATGCACGTGAAATACGTCGTGGAATCAATTGTCCTCACGTTGGCGTGGTCCTCGAATCTTTTCCTTCGTGTTTAATTCCGTATTGTCGCCATTAGCCCGTTGCGTTGCTCCAGTGTGACGTTAATTAAAAAATACCAATATATTTATATTTATATCTCACAATTGTCAGATATAAGATAGTGTTAATTAATAAATAATCTACATCTCGTATTGTGTTGCGCCGACCCACCGGTTCGGTGGTTAAGGTGTTAGCCTCTAGATCGGAAGGTTCCCGGTTCGAATCCGGGTCAGAGCATGGATGTTTGTAAGCGTATGGTGTAGAGTCGGCTGGTGCACCTTAAATATCTCGTAGTCGAAAGTCCTCACGTTGGGTTGGTGTGGAAGGTAGTTTGGAGAGTGGTGTGCCCGGTCAGGTGTTGCCTCGTCATCTGACCATGGTTCAAAATTACGTGGTTGTGTCCTCGTATCTTTCCCTTAGGAAGTTAACCCTGGACCGTCGTTACTAGCCCGTTGTGTTGCTCTAGTACGACGTTAATTAAAATTATCGTTACCTATTGGGTTGCTTTTTTGAACTTTCCATACTTGTTTAAAACGCCGACCAACCATTATAGTGGTCAAGGTGTTGGCCTCTGGATCGTAAGGTTCCTGGTTCGAATCCGGGGTTAGGGCATGGATGTAAATTGTGCTGTCCTTTGTTAGGGACAATGATGGTCCACCCACTGGGTGCCCCTTCACAAGTGACCATCACTTCTGACCTTGTATAAGGCTAAAATGACCTCGGTCAACTCTGTACTTTGTATTGTATTGTATCTGTCTTCGCAATTGTACTGCCTTGCCATTGGAAATAAAAAAAAATACTTGTTTAAAACTATCATAGGAATTTTCATGAGTGCCTTTCTATGTAAAATGTTTTCTAATCCAAATTTGTACCAATCAGGACACAGAGGAAAACACAGTTCCGACGGAAATACCACAGAAACAGAATCTGTTGAGACTGATGAAGGTACAAGTTCTGTAATTATTACTGCCTATGTACTAAAGCATGTGCATGTCTTTCGCCACTGCGTTTGCATGCTGCAGTGGTTGGATGAAACTAACACGACCTGCCGAATTTCAAGAACCTTGTGTTAACTTAGCTGACTAATTTTCTTTCTTGTGCAAGAAACTAACACTGTTAACTCTCCTGATGGTTGTCTCGAAGATGTTTAGCGTGGTGTGGAAATTTTGAGAGTGGGGTGCCAGCTCAAGTGTGTCTTTGTCGTCTGACCGTGGTTCAAAATCACGGCGTTGTCCTTGAGTTTTTACCAGTGTGACGTTAATTAAAATACCTACCTACCGCCTCGAAGAGGTGTCTTGTCGAGTATAGCAAAACGGATCTGATCTTGATGGACAAGCCATCTCTTCATTGCATTAAAACTTGTAAGATCTCGATCACGTCATCATAGAAAAAATTGACAGTATCTGGATAACGAAATATCCATTCGTTTACGTCATTTTGATACATAGTTGGAACTTGATGGACGGTATGTATCGTCATTTGCAAATTTGGTCAGATCTTGATGGACAATTTATTTCGTCATTTGCAAAATTGATCAAACCTTGATGGACGGTATGTCTCGTCATTTACACAATTGGTCAGATCTTGATGGACGGTATGTCTCGTCATTTACACAATTGGTCAGATCTTGATGGACGATATGTCTCGTCATTTACACAATTGGTCGGACCTTGATGGATGGTATGTCTCGTCATTTACACAATTGGTCAGATCTTGATGGACGGTATGTCTCGCCGTTTACGCAATTGGTCAGATCTTGATGGACGATATGTCTCGTCATTTACACAATTGATCAGATCTTGATGGACGGTATGTCTCGTCATTTACACAATTGATCAGATCTTGATGGACGGTATGTCTCGTCATTTACACAATTGGTCAGATCTTGATGGACGGTATGTCTCGTCATTTACACAATTGATCAGATCTTGATGGACGGTATGTCTCGTCATTTACACAATTGATCAGATCTTGATGGACGGTATGTCTCGTCATTTACACAATTGGTCAGATCTTGATGGACGGTATGTCTCGTCATTTACACAATTGGTCAGATCTTGATGGACGATATGTCTCGTCATTTACACAATTGGTCGGACCTTGATGGATGGTATGTCTCGTCATTTACACAATTGGTCAGATCTTGATGGACGATATGTCTCGTCATTTACACAATTGATCAGATCTTGATGGACGGTATGTCTCGTCATTTACACAATTGGTCAGATCTTGATGGACGGTATGTCTCGTCATTTACACAATTGGTCAGATCTTGATGGATGATATGTCTCGTTATTAAGAAAATTGGTCAGATCTTAATGGGAAGGCGACAAGGCATCTCGTGAAAGTACTTGGAGGGTTACGTTTCTTTTAATTTAATGTACGTGTTTGGTTTAGGGTTTTATAACCTTTTTCAATACTCTGTCTTGACGCAAGTGTTTTTTAATAACTTTATACGAGGGTTAATGGACGAGGAAGATATCCAATCATATAAAATAAGTTCTCTACAAAATACACACATGTCTAAAAATTATGGACAACGGTAATCCGAGATGATTCCTGAACCAAGTAGCTGTATCGAAGTACCTTAAATGAAAAATGAATATTCCTCAAGCTATGTGGAATAAAGTGACAACATCCACCTTGCCCCGTGGTGCTACTGGGAATTACCTAAAAACCAATAAAGAAAGGGGGACTCTGTTTATCCACTGCACTAGCAACCTTTGAGATGTAAACGGTGCAGGTCCATTTCCTCCTTGGGTGTATTTCTATCTTCTGTGTCAGTAAAATTTCCTTGTATGTGTATGTTCTTTACATGTTATTTGGCGCATCATAGCGAAATATAACTCTTACTCCATTAAACCCAACTGATTTTTAAAGAATTATTGAGAAGCAATTTTTCGATCGGTAACTTCGGGACCGATCTCAGACCGTTGCCAATAGTGCTTTGCGTTGCTCCATTGCGACGTTAATTCAACTACACACCTACATCCGACCAGTACCTTGGATGTAGCATTAATTGTTGGTCGATAGGTTGTTGAATGAACGTCGTACTGGAGAACGCAATGGGCTATTTGGCGACGGTCCGAGATCAATCGCGATCGCGCACCATCTCGTCATTTTGAACCAATATCAAATGACGAGAGCCAAGCACTCACGAGTAACTAAAATTGTTACTCAAGAACGTTGAGCAACAAACTCAACTCCAATAAAGTTGATGTGAATGCTAAGTATTGGCTAACAAAAACCTGCATGTTCTTCGCCATCTAACTATGCCACGCTGTAGGAGGCCGAACCTATCAATCAATTCTCGTGTGACATGTAATTGAAAAGTTGGTTCGATTGACAGATTACCACATGTAATTTCTCACGTGTGACATGATTTTGCATGCTCTTCATTTTATTGTTCTTTCTTATCCCAGTGTAAAAATAAATGCACCAAGTCATTGAGTCTGCAAAAATGGTTTTGGGGCAATGGCAGAACGGTCTATAAAAATGGCTCCAATGCAATTCGGTATGCGTGAGTTCGGGATGCCATCCATAAAAACTATGATTTTTGCCTCACTGGAGCAATTACAAAAAATATCACCCCTAGAAAAACTTAACATGACGTGGTTGGTATGATGGTTAATACATTGTATGTCTCCCAGACTATGAAATACAATCCGTACAACGCCTAGGCAGGGTGAGGATCAAATGATCGAGCTGATCTTGGATTGGATTGGACGCCGTAGGCGGACACTGTTTCACCTGTGCGGCTTTCAGCTGTATAGTCCGCCTTACGGAGGAGATTCTGGGATAAGGGAGAGCTAAGCAATCCACAATATTTACACAGAACAATACATTTACAATACATTTAAGTACACAGAAGGGGAAAGTCAAGTGAAGGGCAAAACATGTAAGCACAAAATGACAAGAGAAGAGCTGATCTTGGGGAAGATCACTCCACTCCAAACAATGCTCTCCGAAGTTCCGGTACACATGTAGGAGGTGGTTGATGGGCTGCAACTCTTCGGCCAAGCATGTCCCACACATGCTCTATTGGATGCAAGTCAGGTGAGAATGCTGGCCATTCCATACGGGTGATATCCTCAGATTCAAGGCATTCGTTTACAATGCACTGATTCAAGGCATTCGTTTGCACGGTGAGGACGGGCGTTGTCGTCCATAAGCACAAATTCTGCGCCCATGGCACCCCTAAACAAACGTACATGTTGGCTCCAGAATGATGTCCCTATAAATTTGAACTCTCATGGTTCCGATTTGAACATGTCGATCTGTTCTGGAGCCCAGTATAATTCCGCCCCCAACGAGCAATCCTGCAACACCGTAACGGAGTTGTAGAGGAATTAGGTCCTCTGTGCCATAACTATTAGGTTGTGGCACTGAGCGGCTTACAGAACGCTTGTGAACAATTTTACTTCTTTGCTACCATTCCTTATATACACCTCTTACACTCTCGTCATTGTGACGTACTGTCGGCGTCACTGATGGCTTCCTGTAATTTGGATATTGTTCTTGAAGATGTGTGCGATAATTCTAGAGCTGAAATTTTTACTTTAGAGTTCGATTTCCGTGTGATTCTGAATTATTCTTAATTTATGGACATGAGTGTATTTAATAATTCCAATGCTTTCTCCAACTTCAGAAACATTTGCATTGACATGACTCAGCAGGAGTAAAAATGTTAGGGAGGGAAAAAGTTATTTTACTTTCAGCTATAAAGTTAAAAACGCATCGATTGCATGTTTATCATCCCACTGTCCTATATGGAGGACAGTTAAAAAAATAATGCGCTATAACTTACCTGCTAACAATAAAGCTTTAATTAACCAACAGGATGATACTAAAAGAGTACTCTCACATAAAAAATGCCCATCCAAATGTCTAAGTAAACTGAAAAGGAATTCTGCAACCGCAAAAAGAAGATGCATATCACGCCAACTAACTCTTGGTATAAACAAAGTTTTCAGCAGGAGGCGCCAGACTTTGCGACACATAACTCATTCTAGTAGAAGCTTATACATACCACTACATGTTCCAGCTGATAAAATATTCCCAAAAAACAAATACTGATTTCCACGTGTTGTTTTCAGCTGTCCTTTAAATAGGACACTAGGATAAAACCGGTTAATATTAGAATGGTTATTTTTCTTCAAAAGAGGATCCAACTAAAGATCATCGCAAGGGGCTGATGCACGTTAAATCTGTCAAGGCGCTCTCGGACCCCATCACCAATATGCCCACTGTGTTGCATCAGTGCGACGTTAATTCAACTACCTCTATAAACGCGCAATTGGAGGAGTAACAGAAAGTGCTTTGTCAATCGCATGTGATGCCCCTCAGCCTCACACGTGAGTCTTTGTTTGGCTTTACGGTATTGTTTGTGTGGGTGCAATTCCAACCGACACCCGCGAAGAAATGTTATCGCTGAGGCGTCGCCCGTCTTATCGGCCTGTCTCTGAAGCGCGCCACTGAGATCAGTTATCTGTTATGTTCAATGAGTATCATCTTTTCTATTTTCCTTTTCATCTTTTGCTTGCGTATTTTTATGTTGCGTTTTTAGATGACATCGAACAGAAATAATCATTTTTTTGGAGGGGTTGGGAAGAATGATAAATAAAATATGTAAAGTATATTTATTTTTGTAATAGAGTGCTTTTGTTTCTTTTTTCTTTCAGAAACTCAGCTGTTACAGAAACCTTCGAAAGAAACAAAAGTAAGTTTCGAAATTTTTTGGTTTGTATTCCCGTGTTTCAATTCTTTTTGCGAAGATGAACTGTTGGTATTGCATACTGTGGATTACTATAGTACAAGCACGCGGTGATTGTTTATTTATTCTACCTCATTTCGACATCCGGGATCTTTCAAATATTATTTTGAATAATGGAATTTCGAGAAATATTTTTCGCCATCATTTGAATGATCTCCGAGTTTTGGAATTTCATCTCCTGGACAGCCCTTCAGTACACGTGTAAAAATTTTAAAATGCCGTGTTAAAATTCTATACATTTAATCTAATTTGTGAAAGAAAAAATGAGCATTTCCAATTAGAGCTTTTGTTGTAAAGTGAAAGTTTTTTCGATTTGTTTTCAGCAGTTGGATAAGAACTAGATCCTCTAAAATAAGTTTCTAAATCTACTATGTAAGGTTTGTAAAGAAACTAATCAGATAAACCCCCGTTGAAAATATAAATCTTCAATAAAAACAAAGGCGACTGCAAGAGTTAAAGGATTATCAAAGAGGGGTAATTTTATTACGAGGAAAATCATATTAGTTCTGACTTCAACCAATAGATGGCGCTGTGGTAGACATGCAAACGTTAAAACTAAGGTAAGAGAAACGTCAATTAATCTAGCTGCGCCTAATAACATCAATCAAATGAATACACACACAAGGAAGGTTTTACTGACAGAAGAGATAAATGCCGCCTGTGAGGAACTCAACCTGCAACTCGCAGTTTACTAGCACTGGGCAAACTAACTTAATCACATTTTCAATAATGAGCTGATAGTTGGGATTTTGTGATGGAAGGGCCATATTTGGCTAAAGTGAGAGTAAATGCAAGACAATGTCAAGTAATGGGAACATTCACACCAGTAAAGTTTTGCTGTCAGAGAATATACACCATAGTGGAGTCGAATCTGTGCCACCAACTCGCAAGTTGGTGGCGAAGTGGGCAAACCCACTGAGTCACAACTGTCCCCTAGAACTGTATTAAAAATGTTATTTTACAGCACAGAGTAAAAAACACTTTTTCAGACCTAGACCCAACTTGAAGTTTACATCCTAAAATACACGGACTGGGGTAGCCCGGTTGGAAGAGGAGGACTCTATCGAACCAAAAAGAGGGGGATGGTGAATGTTAAATATACTGTGGTATAAAATCTTCTCTAGCATTATGTGCAAGTTCAGAAAGTAAGGTATGAGCCCAGGTGTTAAATCTCTTTCTGAGCGTAGGCCGACCAACCGGTATAGTGGTTAAGGTGTTAGCCTCTAGATCGGAAGGTTCCTGGTTCGAATCCCGGTCGGACATGGATGTTTGTAAGCGTATGGTGTAGAGGCGGCTGGGGCACCTTAAATCTGTCGTGGACGAAAGTCCTCACGTTGGGTTGGTGTGGAAGTTTGGAGAGTGGGGTGCTAGTTCAAGTGTTGCTTCGTCGTCTGACCGTGGCTCAAAATTACGAGGTGTTGTCCTCGCATCTTTCCCTTAAGGGGATGATCCCGGACCGTCGTCAATAGCCCGTTGTGTTGCTCTAGTACGACGTGGTGTTTTCGGATCTTTCCAAACAGTATTGATCCCGTACCGTCGCCAATAACCAGTTGTGTTGCTCCAGTGGTATGTTAATTATGATACCTACCTCAATAGCTTTCGATTGTTCAAATACATCGGGATAATTGGAGGGTGGGTATATTATGCAAAAATCTGTCTTGACCTGAAAAGTTCTCACGTTGGCGTTTTATTTTTGGAAAAGTTTGTGGTTTTGATGATTTGGAGTGTGGGTGCCAAATCAAGTGTTCAAGTAGTCCTCTGACTGAATTACGTAGTATTGTCCACGAATTTTTTTGTTTGGGGATTGATGCCGGACCGTCGACAATAGCCCATGTGTTGATCCAGTGCGACGTTAATTAACTACATTGTCCTCGGATCTTCCCCTTCTCGAGTAATTCCGGTCCGTCGGCAGTATCCCGGTGTATCGCTCCTGTACGACGTTAATTATCTTTGACGTCTAGTACGCACTTTCCCTTAAGGGATTTATCCCGGATCGTCGTCAGTAGCCCGTTGTGTTGTTCTAGTACGATGTTTTCTAAAAATTACCAATCACCAATTACCGTCGGGTACGCTAGGGATGGGGAACGTTAATTTTGTTGTGGCCTCAAATGTCCTTATGTTAGCGTGGTGGATGATTCCAGTGTGACGTTAATTCACCTGCCACCTACTTAAAACACAAATCACGTATAGAATTTAAAACGACATTTCTTTGGATTTCATAGGGATCGTATACAAAAGCTCCCATGCCGCGGTTACCCGGTTATAAGAGCAACGGACTAGCAACCGGAGGGATGCGGGTTTCGAATCCTACCAAAGACCGTCATGCACTGAAGGGGGCTGGTACATGTTAAATCGTGACCTCAAATGTCCACACGTTGGCATGGAATGTAAGTTTAAAGAGTGGAGGTACCAGCTCAGGTGTTGTCTCGTTATCTGATCGTGGTTCCAAATTGTTTGGTGTTGTCCTCGGATCTTTCCATTCGGGGGTTTATACCGGACCGTCGCCAATAGCCCGCTGTGTCGCTCCATTGCTACATTAATTCAAGTACCTACCTGTCCGAGTGTTTATATTGATGAATCGTTAATCACCGTTGCCTAATATTACTCTTTTCTGTGTATACGTATTCTTATCAGTTTATTAGTCTGATGCAATGTTTTCATAATATGCAGTGGCTCAATTGCCTCTTCGTGTACGCTGTTCGTATCGTTCGGTATGCTTGTCTGTTGCGATGCTTCTTTAATTTTTGAACTAGCCATTGCTTCGTCCGTGTCAGTTCTTTTCGTAGGGTCAGGTCTGACCACTTCGCAAACCAACACCACTGGCGACGCCGTGATGGTCTCGTCATTGTCAAATGCTGCCAAATTCGAATGGCGAAGAGATCCAATCGGCATGACGTCACAATCTCTTGCGAAAGCCGTCGACTGCTTTGGCAAGTAGATGATGCGGGGTGGAACGTCCTTTGGGGCCGGTGGAAAGAAGCTCGTTTTACGTTCCGCTCGACAGCCCTCTCGTACTTTTAATTTAATTCCATAAAATTAATTTAAAATGTTCGAGATTGAATTTTAAAATTTTGGCTTCAAACATTGAAACAAATTTGTACTACCAGTGTGCCAAATCCCATTACTTAAGTGCCCTATATTCGTGAGGAACATGCACATAACAAACAAACAGACAAGCACATCCTTTTATTTTTGTAGAGATGTCTTATTGTACAAGGGGTTGCATTCTTATTTCAGTATTACCATACAACAATTTACAAATCTCGAGTCGATCCATCATCTCCATAAGCCAACAAACGCGAATCCACAGCAGCAGCATAAAAAGCAGAAATTACAACCCCAATATTGCCGACTGCCGTAATAAATTACAGCAAAGAAAACTCTCCCAAGGACTCGCATTCGTGACTTTAAAAAGAGCAATAAATAGGTTGAAAAAAGGACAGCCGACGACACAAACGCCGAGCGCCATTACATCCAAATGTCTCCATTTCGCCGACATTTGTGCGCAAAAGAACAAAAGAGAGAACAGAAGTGCGTCCCGAATTCAGGAAACCAGCACGAAGTGTGCCTGGACTGGAATCATCCGATTCCAGCCGGGCGAGCAGACGAAACAAAACCCCAAAAAGATCGGAGCCATCGAGGCAAAGACCGTGTTGATGTCGGCAATTGTGGGTCTCCAGGTATATATTACCCGGAGAGGTGGCATGCGAACAGGAACCTAAACAGGGCTGGAGGGGTGAGTGACCTCTCCGAAAGTCGCACAAGTAGAACGAGATCGAGGTACATTTTCGAGGTCGCACGCGGCGTACCTGCCGTGGGGAAATGGTACTAATTGAGAGCGACGGTAGGCTTTCCTGTACTTCTGAAAAGTGCAGGAGAGTAGTGCGTGCGGTCTTTTATTACGCGTTTTCGTCGGCAAATCGCTGGATGAATGGTACGGAGACCTCCTGATGGCAGGTCGAGATATCAATGCGATGTCTGAATCTGCTATTAGGGGGGATTGTATCGTTACCGCCACGCCAAAGGCACCTGTCTGCATTTAGGCGATTTTTGCCTAACTGCATTTTTCGAGTCGGCGTTTCGTGCCGCGGGTTCCATTCCATTCCGATGTGGGGCACAGACCCCTCCGCACCGGGTTACTTAAAAACCACAACGGATTAGCCATGAGTGTCTAGGGAAAGCCCCGAGTAGGACAATGGAAGTGAGGGGCCTAAGACGCGCCGTCCGAAGATTCCCTTGTCCGCGCAGGACAGGCAAGACGTGAAGAGCATCGGACTAGCAACTAGTGATGCGACATCGACAGCAAAACATCGATGTTCAAAATTAAACCATCGATGTTGATAATACATCGCCCCAAAAAACATCGATGTTTTTGAAATTCAGTGTATTTGCACTTTTTCCCCCATTTCTTAAAACTGGTTAACAACTAGTGATACCACAGCGACAGCAAAACATCGATGTTTTGAAACATTGATGTTCAAAATTAAAACACCGATATTGTTAATACATCGCCCCAAAACCATCGATGTTTTTAAAATTCAGTGTATTTAAACCTTTTCCCCCATTTCTTAAAATTAGTTTAGCAACTAGTAATGCGACATCGGCTCCAATACATCCATGTTTTCTTATAAAACATCAATGTTTTGAAAACATCGACATCGATGTCGCTTCCCTACTAGCAACCGGAGGGTTGCGAGATGGAGTCCAACTAAAAGACCGTCGTGTACAAAGGAGGCTGGATCACGTTATATCCGTACTGGCCTCAAATGTCTTCCCGTTGGTGTGGTGTGGATGTATGGAGAGTGGGATGTGCCAGTTCGGGTGTTACCTCGTCATCTGACCGTGGTTTAAAATTACCCGGTATCGTCCTCTGGTGTGTCCTTTTGGATTTGATCCCGGACAGTCGCGGCCGACGAACCGGTTTTGTGGTTAAGGTGTTAGCCTCTTGATCGGAAGGTTCCTGGTTCGAGTCCGTGTCAGTGCATGGATGTTTGTAAGCGTATGGTGTACAGGCGGCCGGTTCACTTTAAATCTGTCGTGGCCGAACGTCCTATATTTTATGCTAGGTGTGTGTGGAAGTTTGGTGAGTGGGGTGCCAGCTCAGGTGTTGCCTTGTCATCTGACCGTGGTATAAAATGACGTGGCGTTGTCCTCGGATCTTTCCCTTAAGGGACTGATCCCGGACCAACGTCAATAGCCCATTGTGTTGCTCTAGTAGGACGTTAATTAAAATACGTACCTTCCATCCCTACTCCTGCTAGAAGAGTCACGAAATAGCAAAAGGAGGGGTTGTAAGTGTGAGACTCGATCCAAGCAAAGACAGACGGGTACGTGGGGGATGGTGTAGATCAAATCTGTCGTGACCTCATACAACATCAAGTTCCTGTGTTGAGTGAGGTGGCAGGTCATGTGTTGATCTCACGCTCTTTCCGTGGTATGTATTAACAAGCTATCCTCGAATCTGTTCCCTTCGGGGTTTATCCCGGACTTTTGTTCATAGTCCATTGTGTTGCTCCTGTGTAACGTTAGTTCAACTACTTACCTCAATAGTTTTTGATTCGGGATCATTCCACGAAGCTAACAAGTTCTAAACACCTGCCGACGTGATTTATCTCCCTTAATACAAAGATAAAGTTACATAAACCGAATGACACCATTTTCTCTGCATCATTATCTCCCCATTGACCTGCTATTAGTACGTATTTGCTTTCTGGATGATTTCCGATATCGATGCTCCGATATGCAGAATTCAGTAGGTGCGCTCCTATCTTAACTTTTCTGTTAAGAAGTCTTGTGATGGTTCTGTTTTATCAATATACAAATTTATCTGATAAGTATTACTTGAGCTAGAGGTTTTTATTTGAATGTTATCTGGCCTGTTGTCTTTGGGGCTCTCTTTTATCATTAACATTCCAGATTATAATATTACTGCTGACCGTCCCATACCGATGATGACTGACACAATTGGAGCTTTTAAATATTTAACGACAGTTTTCTGTTTACTTTGGGATATCTTTATGTGACATTTCTCTGCAGAACCTTCTATATATCATGGGGATACTTCCTGGAGCGAAAAAATCTTATGATCTTGTAAGCCTTTTTATTTATTGTCGTAGATCTCACTTTAATACGTATTAAATTGAAACGACGGTGTTTTTGGTATTTGAATGAACTGGCATTTTTATGTGTTGCCAGGAAGGGTTTGTTAAAAAAAAAAAAAATCTCCGTTTTGTGCTATTTTAAACACAAGAGAAAAAAACTGCGCATGATTTTCTTGTTTGTAGTTCTTACGATGTTTAAATTGAATCAGGCGATTATTCTTCCGGACCTTCGTTCATATGAATTTGCTTTATAGTTTTTGGTTCTTGAAATGAATCGTCGTGAGTAACAAATTGGGAAGTACAAATTCATTCAGAAGAATTTGTGCTTTTTAAGGACGAATATATGTAGATTTGGTATGCCTTCTGTGATATCAATCTTTCCGTAGAAGGGAGGCACAGATTTATTACGACTAGGAATGCCCGAGGATAAATATCAGAAAAGAGAGCATTTGGTAAAATCATTTTGACAAAACGTGGACAGGAAAAGTGAAAATCCAGAGAAATTTTTTAATTACTTCCGAACGAGCGTTTGATCATTTGAAAAGCTTGCTGGAAAAATTACTGACAAGATTATATCTCGAAACACATGGATGAGACTATACCTCCTACACAATTCTATATCGAAATGTACAGGCTGTTTAGAATTTCGATTAATAAATTAACTGCAAGCAATATTATATATTCTTTTAACTTTTTCACATAAACAAACACGAAAATTTATAATTTAACATTATGGGCAGAACTAATACAAACACTGACAAACAACACAAGTAAATAATACACCAACACATAATTATAACTTACCGAATTCTGCGCTGCAATCATAGTTGAGTTATCGACTTTGATTTAATGCTAAAAGATGGCTAAGTTATCAACGCGATTTCTTTACAAACTTCTGCTTCGATTTGTCTGTCTTACTAGTCATTCTGATATAATAAGAACAATATTTCTTACTATTCACATTCTGATGTAAGAGCAATATTTTCTATTCATATTATTCAAACACGAATCTAAATTCTCATTGGTTATCTATTTGATCTTCTAATGAAACATTTTAACATGGAGGTACATACACTAGATGTTAAACTTTCTATAAGTTTTGATTCGTTTTAATAATGCGCACGATTTTCGTACAATGTACTAGATGTAGAATGTATCTGAATAGCTGTGGCTTACATAACGATATAGTAGGCAATGTGAATATATCAGCGCATAAAGTTTGAAATGTTTATTTTAACACAATATGAAATAATGAACAAAGAGAACATCCGAAAAAAAAGAGGACATAAAAAGTTCAGACTAAAAAAAAAGAGGACATAAAAAGATCAGACTAAAAAAAGAGGACATAAAAAGATTAGACTAAAGAAAGTGAAAAAAAAAAAAAAAGAGCGGAACAAGAGGAAAAGTTTTTTTTAAAATAGATGTGTTCTGGAAACCTTAATTACGATCTAGGCGACATAAATTCACTGATTTATAGGAGGGCCACTATAAAAATCATGGAAGTTATCTATATTATATTTATATTGATATTTATAATTTGATTTTTACACTATCGCAAAGAAAGTTAACGAAAAGTAAAAAATAATTAAATTTGTTTGCATGACATTGCATTGATTTGGCAATTGTTTTAATATTCGGTTCGATTTGTGTAGTAGCCAAGCGCAAAATTAATTCTAAATTTTCATTAGTCAAGCTCTTCCTATTTTTCGATGCTGCCGCGCTTGCCCGGACGGAAGAGAAACGGATTACCAACAGGAGGGTTGCGAGACCTTCGTGTACACAGGTGGTTGGTGCACGTTTAAATTTGTCGTGGCCTCAAATGTCCCCACGTTAGCATGGTGAGGAAATTTGGAGAGCGGAGTGTCAGCTCAGTTGTGACCTCGGCATCTGACCGTGGTTTCAAATTACGTGGTGTTGCCCTCGTAGCTTTTCCTTGCTGTTTGATTCTGAATCGTCGTCAGTAGCCCGTTGTGTTGTTCCAGTGCGACGTTGATTAACTACCCACCTATTTTTTTATTTAGTACATGAGTAGAAAAGTGTTCAAATATACACTATTCTACAAAAATGGACCGGACGCCAGCGGATTTACACAAAATCCGACTAGTTTGGGGTTGGGTTGGCGTGGAAGTTTGGAGAGTGGGGTGCCAGCTCAGGTGTTGCTTCGTCATCTGACCGTGGTTCAAAATTACGAAGTGTTGTCCTCGGATCTTTCCCTTAAGGGACTGATCCCGGACCGTCGTCAATAGCCCGTTGTGTTGCTCTAGTACGACGTTAACTAAAATTACCAATTACCGACTAGTTTGGGATGTTTTTCGTGGTATGGCCTGGGATCTTTGCATGTTGTTTCTGGTCAATTGAACGCCGACGCTTACATGAACATTTTGGACAGTCAGGTTCTTCTTACGCTCTGGCAATTTTATGGAATGGACGAATGTTACTTCCAGGACGACAACGCTCCTTGTCATGTTGCAGCCTCGGTCAAGCAGTGGTATCGAGATATGGATATAAAACGTCTTTCTTGGCCTACTCAGAGTCCCGACCTAAACCCCATAGAACGTTTATGAGACGAGTTAAAGCGACGCTTACGGACCAGGGAACCCCGTCCGAAATCTACAGCTGAGCTGGCGCCATTCTCGCAGCAGGAATGGACACACAAACCCATAGCTGTGTATCAAAACCTTGTTGAAAGTATGCCCAGAAGGGTTTCTAGTGTCATTGCAGCACGTGGGGGACTATTCCCCTATTAAAGCATGTATTCTTTCCCTTATACCATCACATCTTGCTGTCCGGGACATTTTTGTAGGGCAGTGTAAATGACCCTAAGAAGGCTGGCGCATTATAATGCCTTATTCTAGTAACGAAGTTTCAAGCTAAATTATTCATCGTGTGACGTTAAAGTAATACATGGTGAGATGGGCAATCAACGGAGGTCTGTATGAGGCCCGCGGGCAGGGGTCTGCATCCCTATGCTATAGCATCTTTTAGTCCACGGCTTTGTTTGATCTTATCGTTGACTTGGATTTTTTACCTTGTGTATGGCGTAGCTTGTCCATTATCTGGATCGTGCACCATTAAAACAAACTTTTGATATGTTTTTTCAGTTTTATCTGTCACAATGTTCTTACTCCATCCTTGTACAAATATTAAAATTTTTCTCTTCCTTACACACTTGGTAGAGAATGAGTCGGCTTCCATTTTGCAAGTTTTTCGTAACAGCTGATTTCGTAATTTTTATTTCACTAATTTTTGCTACATCATACCCAAAAGCACTTTTCATTATTTTGATTATTTCAGAATGCGTTGAATGATAGGAGGAGGTAGACACTGTTTTGTATCGGGTTGATGCTGAAGTTCATCCCGTTTGTTTTCTTTATGTCAAAAATTTAAAAATTATTTTATTTAACTAAAAATTACATCGAATCAATACAGTATGTGCCGTTCTGTTCGATAACCTTTCTCCATCTCTGGTAGCTGCAACATTCCGCGTTCATACAAGTCCTGAGGTTTTAGGCCGAGGATCTGATCCTGGTGACCAAACTTTCTGAACCACTTACGACACGTTGAATCGCCAAAGGCACCCTTACTCATCACTAAAACACACCTTCCTTTGCAAGGCATCCTTCCGTTTTCGGAACTAAAAAAGCATACAATGTTCGAAAATGGTCCCTATTTTCTGCCATTTTAAATGCTTAACAAATTTTAAAAGCACAATTTTTTTCTCAAGTTCCCGCTGAAATTCTTCTTGTCAAACATGAAAATGTCATACGTGGGTTTTTTAACACTTGGGTTTTGCGATGCAATGCCATCTAGCCCCCAGAACGGGACGAACATTTGCATAAACCCAATACTTTTTAGCTTCTTTCGACTCGTCGAAGCAAGGGATGAGATTTCTTCGCTATCTTGTTGACATACCCGTCTATCCTTCACGAACAAGTAGAAGTGGTCGTCCGATTCCTTGATCACTTTGGTAGTGTCTACAAATGGTATTATAATGATAACACTATGGCACTTAAAATTTTGGATTGGAATTAATTAGAATTATAACAATACATAGTGCTTAGTATTTACTAGCGAAGTAGCCTTTTTTTTTTGTTGGCAGTGGGTTTCCGCTTCTCTTATAAGAAAAGAAGGGGACTTCCAGGCAATAACCGGAGATATCCCCCCCCCCAAAAAAAAAAAATGAATTCTACTGAAGATAATATATCAGTTATTAAAAAGGAATTGAAGAGATATTTCTGATCCGATAAGAATTATAAACACGACAGATTTAACGTGCATCATCTCCCTTTGTACACAACGGTCTTTGATTGGATTCGAACTCGCAGCCCTCCGGTCACTAACCCGTTACTTTTACAACCAACCGGCCGTTGCAGTAAGAGGAGTCCTCTTAGACCATTATCACATACACCAGCAAATCCTGTGACGGATAGTAAAGGATTTAACACGAAACTTAGACCGGCAGATTTGCCTGTTTGGCCGCTGACACCTTCAATTCCGGTGTGTGTTTGAATAATTTCACCCAAACGCGTACGTTTCTGGGGCAATGCACGTCTAGTTTCCTTTGCAATCAAGAGAGTTCAACAAGAGAGAACCAGCGTCTATCTCTTTACAATCACTTACCATCTCGCCACACCGCCGGCGATGTTTGTTGGCACATTCAGGTTGCGCGCTTTCTGAACCATTCATCGATTATTAGGGATCTATTAATATCTATCAGCTGCTTGAGATCCCAGCATTGACACTTCGAAACTAGTTATCGCTTTCACTCCTGCACGTCCGTATCCCTTGTCTGTTTGTTGCGAACTGGAAGGTTTAACGAACCAATGTTATCGCTGTCGTGACTAGCAAACGGGCTTGTTCTTGATCTTGTTGCAATCCGTAGATCATGCTTGAAGGTTTCGCTTTCGTCTCATCTGGAAATCCCCCCCCCTCCCCTATGAGTGGAGCGGTCGTGGTGGCTCTGTTTGAAGAGTAACGGACGAGCAACCAGAGGGTTGAGAGTTCGAATCCAACCGAAGACCGTCGTGTACAGAGGGGACTGGTACACACGTTAAATCTGTCGTAGCCTCAAATAACCTCGAATTGGCTCAATGTCAAAGTTTGGAGAGTGGGGTGCCAGGTCGGGTGTTGACCACGTCATCTGACCGTGGTTCAAAGTTAAGTGCTGTTGTCCTTGGATCCTTACTTTTGGGATGGATCCTGAACTGTCACCGATAGACGGTTGCGTTGCTCCAGTGCGACGATAATTAAAACCACCATGCCCTTGTTTGGTTAATAGCGAAGTGGAGGGTTAACGAATATGTTATCGCTGTTGTCCCAAGGACGCGGGCTTGCTCTTGATATTGTTGCAATGATGTATAGACCATGCTTGTAGGTTTCTTTTTCACCGCATCTGGTAATGGTGATTGGAAATTAGAGTTAACGTCGTACTAGAGCAACACAACGGGCTATTGACGACGGTCCGGGATCAATTCCTAAAAGGAAATATCCGAGGACAACATCTCGTAATTTTGAACCACGGTCAGATGACGAAGCAACACCGTAGCTGGCACACCCACTCTCCAAACTTCCATGCCAACCCAACGTGATGACTTTCGGCCACGACAGATTTAAGGTGCACCAACCGCCTCTACATCATACGCTTACAAGCATCCATGCCCGGACCCGGATTCGAACCAGGAACCTTCCGATCTAGAGGCTAACACCTTAACCACTATACCGGTTGATCGGCTTCACAGCATCTGATTTTTTTTTCTCTCTCTTCCATAAGTGGATGTTTTGGTTTTGTCTTAGGAGACTACCCTAGGAATGTATGGATAGATGAATGCTAGGTAGAGATAATAGAATTGAGGTCGTCACGAGTGGCCTAACCCTCCAACATATGCGATGGAGATAGAAGCGTTTTTCTTTATTGAATATTTTGTTTACATGATTGTTTTGTTTATATGACACAATATGATTTGAGATTTTAAAAATTTGTATTCAGTAATCGACGATAAATTTGGTAATTTTAGAAAATTTTAACCTGCACTTTAAAAAAAAAACGTTTTTTATAAATGTTAATAATAAAATTTTCGGGGTTTTGTGGTTAAGGCCACTTTTGCTCGGGTAGTCTCAATCAACGTCTCACTGGGCTAACCCAAAGGGTTATTAGCGAAGGTCCGTGATCAATCCCGAAGCGAAAGCTCCGAGGACAATGACTCGTCATTTTGAACCACGGTCATATGATGAATACCTGAGCTACCACCCCCAGTCAACGTTACGACATTTGAGGACACGACGAATTAAACGTACGCCACCCCCATTGTACACGATATCACTAGCTGCCCAAACACAACGGGTTATTAGCGAAGGTCCGTGATTAATCCAGAAGCGAAAGCTCCAAGGACAAAACCTCGTCGTTTTGCAACCTCTATCAGGAGCTTCCACCGCTAGTCAACGTGAGAACATTTGAGGACACGACAAATTTATCGTACGAATCTAACACATTTTCATATTCAAATGCACAATCAGGCATTTTCATAAATATTAGAGGCCTCGGTAGCCCGATGGGATGAGTTGCAAATTAGCAACCGTTGATGTAATCCGCAAAAAGCAAATCCTACCAAACACCGTCGTGTACGTGAGGGCTGGTGCACGTCAAATCTATCATGGCATCAAATGTCTTCACGTTGGGGCCTAGCTTACAAATTTGGTGAATTGGATGCCAGGCAGGGCCCCCACATAGACGGTGCTGCCGTTGCCATGGCGACGGGGCTCGTGGGTCAGGAGGGCCCGCAAAGGGGCAAAAAAATGCAATAAAAATTAATTAAACTGGCGACGATAATGAAAATAACTTTTTCCCATGTCAATTTAAAATGTAAAAATCTCTAAAATGTAACATTCTCTACGATGAAACCAAGAAAAATGTAAAATACTTTATTCATGTTTTTTTCATGGAGGACGCTTATACTTATTTTGTTAAGTATTATTAATGTTTGAATTCTATTTTAATCAGATGCTTTGATTTTTAATTTAAATTCTACAAAGGGCGTTCCATAAAAACTGAGAGTAAAATCATAAAAAATCAAGAAATATGTTTACAGAAAAAAATACATCATTCTTCTTCAAAATAGCTTCCCTCAGATGATGTGCAAAGGTCCCATCGTTCAACCCACTTTTCAAAACAAGTAGAGAAGCCTTTTTCTGGAAGCTACTTCAAAGAACCCTACACTGCTGAAATAACTTCATAATCTGTTTTAAATTTTCTACCACGGAGCTTTTCCTTCAACGTCGGAAACAGTTAGAAGTCGCATGGTGCGAGATCTGGACTGTAAGGGGGGATGTGGCATGATTTTAATATTGAATTTACTAAGATATTGCCGAACAGAAGTAGCGACATGAGGGTGAGCATTATCGTGATGTAATGTTGTGCAAATAAGTGTTGTCGCAAAATTTTCAAAACTGAAATATAATATTCACCATTCACATCAGCAAAACATTTGTCTTTGTAAGCTGCTTTCATTAACTTCTGGAGTTGTTTTGCCCAAATGATACCAAAATTTATGGCAGAACGTATTTCGTTTTTTAACTTTGATTCACTCACCTCCATTTCTGTAGTGCAAATAAAACAGTTCTTTAAACAAGCACGAAACTAGGAAAATGAAATCGTCTGCTTCGCTTAGAATATTTATGATTGTACAGTTAACAGTTTGAAAAAATCGCCTGCACTTTTATTTTTTAGTTTCGCGGTGTTGCCACTACGTAAAAAATTCACTCTCAGTTTTTGTGGAACGCCCTTTGTAGAATTATAGATATATAAAAACGTTTTGATTTTCCGGATATAAAACTGCATGTTACTAGAAACTGTCTATTAACCAAATGTTTATTTTTGCTTATACAATACTTTTTTTTACATAACTGTCTTGTTTGGTATATGGTGTATCGTATGTCACTATTATAAAACTATATGGAGTATGTTTTAAGATAAAACTGTGGAAAATACTTAAAAAAAATTCATAATGTCTCTGTTCAAACATAAACAGTGTAAAAGGGACATGGGTGAAATGGGGGAGGAACCCGTCATCTCAGCTGGCAACGGAGCCAGTCATTTCAGCTGACAACGGAGCCAGTCATTTCAGCTGACAACGGAGCCAGTCATTTCAGCTGACAACGGAGCCAGTCATTTCAGCTGACAACGGAGCCAGTCATTTCAGCTGACAACGGAGCCAGTCATTTCAGCTGACAACGGAGCCCGTCATAACAACTGGCAACGTCCACAGATTGATATGGGAGTGAGGCCTGATGCCAGGTTAGGTGTAGACCTCGTCATTTCAGACCGTGCTTCGAAATGACGAGTTGTTTCTGAAACTTTCCTTTCAGGATGACTCTCGGACTGTTGTCAGTAGCCTGTTGTGTTGCTCCAATGTGACGACCCTCAGGTGTTGCTTCGTCATCTGACCGTGGTTCAAAATTACGAGGTGTTGTCCTCGGATCTTTCCCTTAAGGGACTGATCCCGGACCGTCGTCAATAGCCCGTTGTGTTGCTCTAGTACGACGTTAACTAAAATTACCTTACCTTACCAATGTGACGACCCACCCAAAACAAGATGGGAGCGTGGAGTGCCGTCTCAAGCGTGACCTCATCATCAGAACGTGGCTCAAAATTACGTAGTGTTGTCGTCTGATGTTTCCCTTTGGGTTTGATCCCGGACCATTGCCGTTGGGTTGGCGTGGAAGTTTGGAGAGTGGGGTGCCAGCTCAGGTGTTGCTTCGTCATCTGACCGTGGTTCAAAATTACGAGGTGTTGTCCTCGGATCTTTCCCTTAGGGGACTGATCCCGGACCGTCGTCAATAGCCCGTTGTGTTGCTCTAGTACGACGTTAACTAAAAAATTACCAAATTACCCGGACCATTGCCAATAGCCCGCCGTGTTTCACCACTGCGACGTTAGCTATAATACCTACCCTCCCGTTTTCATTTTCAATTTTTATCTTGTTTGGTGCGCCAACCAACCGGTATAGTGGTTAAGGTGTTAGACTCTAAAGCGGAAGGTTCCTGGTTCGAATCCGGGTGCGGGCATGGGTGATTGTAAGCGTATGGTGTAGACAGCTGGTACACCTTAAATCTGTCTTGGCCGTAAGTCCTCACGTTGGGTTGGTGTGGAAGTTTTTAGAGTGGGGTGCCAACTCAGATTTTGCCTCGTCATCTGACCGTGGTTCAAAATTACGAGGTGTTGTCCTTGAATTTTTTTTCTTAAGGGATTGATCCCGGACCATCGTCAATAGCCCGCGTGTTGCTCTAGTACAACGTTAACTAAAAATTACCTTACCTTGTGTTTGGTGCAACTTTATATTAAATATCTCTGTGCCATAAAAGGCAAAATATATCAACCTTACGGCCACTGCATATTGCCATATCTGTTATTTGTAAGCTCAATTGACGTTTTCTCAAAAAAAGACAAAAACTTTCAATCTTGCTTCAGATTTCATTCGCCGACCAACCGGTATAGTGGTTAAGGTGTTAGCTTCTAAATCGGAAGGTTCCTGGTTCGAATCCGGGTTCGGGCATGGATGTTTGTAAACGTATGGTGTAGAGGCGGCTGGTGCACCTTAAATCTGTCGTGGCCGAAAGTCCTCACGTTGGGTTGGCGTGGAAGTTTGGAGAGTGGGGTGCCAGCTCAGGTGTTGCTTCGTCATCTGACCGTGGTTCAAAATTACGAGGTGTTGTCCTCGGATCTTTCCCTAAAATGGGACTGATCCCGGACCGTCGTCAATAGCCCGTTGTGTTGCTCTAGTACGACGTTAACTAAAAATTACCAATTACCAAATCAGATTTCATTCTCTCGTTACAAAAACTGACAGTTAAATGACGAACCAGATCGAGTTGAAATATTTTATTTCATTCGCGTTTGTTCCGCTTCCATTCACATAAAAAAAAATCCGAGTTGATTCCAAATCTCTGGAACTGAAATGGTTTAGCATGAATAACTATATACCCTTGCGTTTTTAATTAAATATAATTAAAACTCAAGGTGTTTCACGAAGTGTATCCCTTATCTACATCCTTACGTCATTTCAGTCTCATTTCGGAAAGTTTCATAAGAAGTTTCGTAAACAGCTCACTGCTTTAGTATATTGTAACTGAACCTACGATACACGATTGAAACACATTAATCTTTCTATGTGTATAGACAATTTTAGATCACACGAAAATTTCACACATTGATTGCAAAATTTTAACTCAACTAACCGAAAAATGTGTGCTAAATCTTTCTCCTCGTTTCTTGAGTTGACGGACATCCGAAATCTCATCTTGGAAGAGATGCTGGGGAAACAGTGACAGCGGGTAGATAGGTAGTTGAATTAACGTCGTACTGGAGCAAGACAAAGGAGTATTAGCGACGGTCCAAATTTACTCCCGTAAGCAGAGATCTGAGGACAACATTTCGTTTTTTCAAACCTCAGTGAGCTGACGAGGTCGACATCGGAGTTGGAATCCTGCTCTCCAAACTTCCACACTTAGATGAGGTTTTCTTGAGACCCCCTACTAATTCACTCAAATATTATCTCTTGGATTCCTTACTACCGTGTTCACGTTGGGTTGGCGTGGAAGTTTCTAGAGTGGGGTGCCAGCTCAGGTGTTGCTTCGTCATCTGACCGTGGTTTAAAATTACAAGGTGTTGTCCTCCGATCTTTCCCGTGAACAAAATATGTCCTGTAAGTTTCAGTTTTGCTTGTACGAAACTGAAAAATGCTTATATTTGGTGAATACGGGCTTCACGATCCCGAAATACTAAGTGATCTTTTCTTTTCCCTTGGGATTTAGCTGAACAACCAGTATGGTGGTTAAGTTGTTAGCCTCTAGATAGGAAGGTTCCTGATTTGAATCCTGTTCCGTGCTGGGATGTTTCTAAGCGTATGGTGCAGAGGCGGCTGGTGCACCTTAAATCTGTCGTGGCCAAAAGTCCTCACTTTGGGTCGGTGTGGATGTTTGGAGAGTAGGATGCCAGCTCAGGTGTTGTCTCGTCATCAGACCGTGGTTCAAAATTATGAGGTGTTGTCTTCGGTTCTTTCCTTTAAGGGACTGATCCCGGAATGTGTCGTCAATAGCCCGTTGTGTGTGCTCTAGTACGACGTTAATTAAAATTAAATTACATTTCATATGGGTAATGGTAATGGTAATTTTAGTTAACGTCGTACTAGAGCAACACAACGGGCTATTGACGACGGTCCGAGATCAGTCCCTTAAGGGAAAGATCCGAGGACAACACCTCGTAATTTTGAACCGTGGTCAGATGACGAAGCAACACCTGAGCTGGCACCCCACTCTCCAAACTTCCACGCCAACCCAACGTGAGGACTTTCGGCCACGACAGATTTAAGGTGCACCAGCCGCCTCTACACCATACGTTTACAAACACCCATGCCCGGACCCGGATTCGAACCAGGAACCTTCCGATCTAGAGGCTAACACCTTAACCACTATACCCGTTGGTCGGCTGGGGGACGTTGGAATAGTAGCGAATTATCAACCAGTGTTGCAAACTCGTGTGCCACAGGGCTGGTCTATGTTAAATCTGTCGTAGTCTGAAGTGTTCTTACGTTGTCGATGTGTGGAAGTTTGGAGAATGGGGTGACAGCTGAGGTGTTGTCCTCGTCATCCACATCCACGATCAGATTCGTGGTTGAAACGGACGAGTTGTCTGAGAACCTTTCCCTTCCGATTCGATCCCGGACCGTCGCCGATAGCCCGATGTTGCGTTCTAGTGTGACGTTAATTGAGCTACCTACCATACTAACGTCTAACTAAACCTTTCGTACATGTTCCACAGATTCCTTGTCGAGGTAGCCTGGTTGGAAAAATAACGAACTATCCACCGGAGAGTTGCGAGCTCCAATCCGAATTCAACCAAAGAACGTTGCGTACAAAGAGGCTGGTGGACGATTAAATCTGTCGTGACCACAAATGTCCTCACGTTGGCGTAGTGTGGAAGTATGGAGAGATGGGGTGCCAGCTCGTCTTCTGACCATTGTTCAAAATTACGCGGTGTTGTCCTCGGATTGGATTTCGGGGTTTTATGGCGCAAAGAATTACATAAAAAAAATCTGTCGTAAAAAATTTGAAATCGTTGTGAAAGCCATGATTAAAAAATGCTGATCAACATGGTCAAAAATATAAAAAGTATGGAAATAAAATGGATGATATAAATATTGTGACGGATATTTGAACTATATATGGAGTTTTACAAAACCAACTTAACGTGAAAACGCGAAAAGGTTTAAATGGGGCAATGGTAGTTTTAAGTAACGTCATACTGGAGCAGCACAACGGGCTATTGACGACGATCCGGGATCAATCCCCTTCGAGAAAGATCCGAGGACAACAGCACGTCATTTTGAACCACGGTCAAATGACGAGGCAGTATCTGAGCTGACACTCTCCAAACTTCCACATCAACACGTGAGGACTTTCGGACACGACAGATTTAAGGTGCACCAACCGTCACTACACCATGCGCTTACTAATACCCATGCACTGACCCGGATTCGAATCAGGAACCTTCCGGTCTAGAAGCTAACACCTCAAACACCAGACCGGATTTTCTCCAATGAAATCTTGTAGATTTAAAACGGTATAAAAAATAAACTTGAAACCTTGGATTAAATACAGGACAATGTGAGAAAATGGAGTAGAGCATGAATTACAAATAGGTGCACACTTTCCTAATAAATGATAACGATGGGTGAAGTCCTCGGATCTCTCCCTTTGTGTTTGAACCCTGACTGACCCCAATGACCCTCCATATTGCTCCTGTGCGACGTTAATTAAATACCCATCCACTGTTTCCTCGTGCAAAAACCGGAGATGAAATTCCAGTCGTTTTCACGGAATGGGAAACGAAAAACGGCCCTTTTCGTTTTCGTTTTTTCCTTTCCCCGTGGAAGCCACGGTCGAGTGCAAGCAGCGCCACCTGTTCCACGCGCGAAAACAGGTATTCGCTAGTGCACGCTTCACCTGGTTGACAGAACAAGACTCGCTACCCCTCTCCATCGGTCGGTCGTCGTGACCGGACACTTTCGGAACCTAGTTTTGTTCGGATAGTTCGTGTCGATCCCTCGTCGCGGGTCTGTCGAATATGTCCGTGAAACCAGCGTCCAGCAGAGACGAGGTGAGTTTATTTTGGGTTCCGGGACATATGGTACACTTTGCGTGCTTTTCATGTGGGGTATATTCGGCAGTCGCGGTTTTCAAGTGGAGTTCTGGAATAAAAAAAATATTGAATTCTGTTTTTAAAAAATGCCTCTACGAATACAATATTTTAAGTGTAAAATTTTTTTGTTTTTATTTTATAAATAATTATTATTTTATTAATCCTGGTGAATTCTGGTTTTTAAAAATACCCCTACGAATAACATATCGTAAATATAAAAAAACGTATTTTTTATTTTACAAATAATTATTTTATTAATCCTGGTGAATTCTGATTTTTAAAAATGCCCCAACGAATAAAATATCACAATATGCAAAAAAAAAAAAATTTATTTTATAAATAATTATTATTTTATTAATCCTGGTGAATTCTGATTTTTAAAAATACCCCTACGAATAAAATATCGTAAATATAAAAATAAGTATTTTTTATTTTATAAATAATTATTTTATTAATCCGGGTGAATTCTGATTTTTAAAAATGCTCCCACTAATAAAATATCGCACTATGCAAAAAAACAATTTATAAATAATTTTCATTTTATTAATCCTGGTGAATTGTTATTTTTTAAAATGCCCCTACGAATAAAATATCGTAAATATATAATTTTTTTTTTTTAATAATTATTATTTTATTAATCCTGGTGATTGTGTATGTAAGTTATCTCGTCATTTGCAAAACTGACCAGATTTTGTACCAGATAGTTCGTCTTTAGAAAAACACCCGATTAGATCTCCATCCCATGTAAAAGAAATGAGCAATATTTTGACGAGATATCTCGTCATTAATAAAAATGTTCTGATTCTAATGGACGAGATATCTCCTTGAGGTAGTTTGGAGTGATTAAATAAATGTATTGATTATAATATATTGTCATAACCTGGACCTAATTGATAAAAGAACGCTAAATAACGGATATGTTCAGAGTCAATACCACACTTAAAAATTAGATTTGCAAGTAAAATCGGTTCCATTGTATTAACCCCTACCGGTAAACTGACTTGTGTAGCTCGTCATTGGCTTTTCATGCCATACCACACAATGACAAGCTACAGTCGTCATGCGGCTGAAGTTACTGTAATGACGAGTACAGCCAGTTGTACCTCCAAAGTTATAAGAATCGCGACAAGAAAGAATTTTGACACAACTGCCAGTACATCAGTTTTACCTTAAAAGTTATAAGAACGAATCATATCAGTAATATTCCTGGCCGTTGTCGAAAGCTTAATTACATCGTACCAAAAAGAGTTAAAAAGGCTTTATTCCTTTGAAAAAAAATATTTCTGTTTATATGTCTTCTATTTTACTATTGCAATCGCAATATTCGCGGCGGGGGGGGGGGTAAATTAAGGTATTTTTGACAAGAAATGCAAATAATCCGGAATGACCGAGGTGATTACGGATTTAGGACTTTGTACTGTTAAAAAAAAATTATAATGTTTACTTTGGGCAACTCTAATTTAATTCTGGTTACGTCACTGGGTAGTAGCTCAGGCAGAATTTAATTTTGGTTGGTAGGTATTTTAATTCCCGTTCCACCGGTGGCAACACACCGGACTATTTTCGATGGTCCTAGAGCAAACCCAAAGGGTAGAAACCAAGGATAACGCCGCGCAATTTTGAACCACGGTTAAATGACGAAGAATTTAATTTCGAAATGGCCTCAGTTGAAATATGCAATTATTTATGTCGAATTAAAATCTGAACCATATAAAAGTAGAATTGTGTTAAAGCTCCTTTACTTGATACCTAGTCACTAGGAATCCGACATCGATGTCGATGTTTTATAAAAATCCTCGGTGTGTTTACCATCAATTTATTGCAGCCGATGTTTGTTTAACATCGTTGTTTTAACATTGTCGATTTTTTTAGGTTAACCATACCACTAAGTATTTGTCAGTGATGACGACATCTGTCCCATCAGGAATAGTTTTTCCCAAACTGGTGGGATAGTTAGTGAAAAAAGAAGTCTGCTCAAGGTGGAGAAAGTTAACAAACTTCTTTTTTTACAAACTGTAAATAACAAGTTTTGGGGCACATAATAATCATAGGCCCCAAATTTTTTAATTTACAGTAATTAACAAATAAGTTTAAGTCCCCCCCCCCAAATAAGTTGATAAATAATTAACAATAATTATTGTTATGTACCTACCTAATTATACTTATAGTCAGTAGTACCTATTAGGAATGTGACATCGATGTCGATGTTTTCAAAACATCGATGTTTTTAAAAAAAAACATCGATGTATTTAACATCGATGTATTGGGATCGATGTTTTTGTAACATCGATGTTTATACTTGTCGATGTTTTTACGTTGTCGATGTTTTATTTTTAAATGAAAAAAGTACCGTTATAAAATTTTAAAAAATAACCAAGTAGCATAATTTTTATAATCAGCAAATTGAACATACTTTTAGACCAAAGTGACCAAAGGTGAAGGGTCTGAAAAGTAGGGATACGATATCGATGTCGATGTTTTCAAAACATTGATGTTTTATAAAAAACATCGATGTATTGGAGCTGATGTCACATCACTAGTTGCTAAACCAGTTATAAGAAATGGAGTAAAACGTTTAAATGCATTCAATTTTAAAAACATCGAAAGTTTGGGGGCGTTGCATTATCAACATCGATGTTTTGCTGTCGATGTAGCATCACTAGGTGCTAAACCAGTTTTAAGAAATGGGGAGAAAAGTTTGAATTCACTGAATTTTAAAAACATGGATAGTTTGGGGGCATTATCAACATCGATGTTTTGCTGTCGATGTTGCATCCTTAGTTGCTAAACCTGTTTTAAGAAATGGGGAAAAAAGTTTAAATACACTGAATTTTAAAAACATCGATGTTTTGC
Source organism: Metellina segmentata (assembly GCA_947359465.1). Taxonomy (NCBI): domain Eukaryota; kingdom Metazoa; phylum Arthropoda; class Arachnida; order Araneae; family Tetragnathidae; genus Metellina; species Metellina segmentata. The sequence goes on along the minus strand of OX375878.1, from coordinate 115,830,611 downwards.
TGTCGATGTTGCATTCCTAGTGCCTATGTCAAATTGTAAATATGACTTCCTTTTATATTCAATTTGAAGGTAAGAGATTTGTTAACTGTTGTTATTAAATTTTTTGTCTTTAAATGGACCAGTTTTAAGAAGTAGGGAGGAAAAGTTTAAATATAGACATCGATGTTTTAATTTTGTAGTTTGATGTTTTGTTGTCGATATCGCATCCCTACTAATCACCAGAGAACATTTAAATAAGAATATAAATAACCCCGTTTAGAACAGTTAGCACAAAAGGAACGTTATTTCCGGGTGATAGAATTACAGAAATCGCTTGAACAGTAATTTATGTTAAACAAATATTTGCAGATTCATGAATAGTTCTGAGCAAACATTCGAAATTTTTTTTTCTCGAATTCCACTGTTTATCTTTTGCCATTCTATAGAGATAAGCGAATTTGTAAATACTTAGCAAGATGAAAAAACTATCTTCATGTTTACGTTTGTTTTGAATAATTTGAAATAAGCTATTGAAATAATTTAATAACAGTTATTTAAAAACTCTTTCACTTAAATGTTCCAAGAGTTTATAGGCATTGTTCACATAGGGCGTTTTCTAACGCGCGTTTTCGAGGTCAGCTTTCCATAAACATTAAATTATGTTTTTTTTAAACCTCTAATTCAAGTTTCTATGCGATCGTTAAAGATAGAGTAAACATTTCAACGGATTTCAAATTCGCGTAAAATTTTACGCCAGAGCGATTCCAAAAACATATATTGTTTACCATTTGATTATTTAATTATTTATTAAATAAATATTTATTTACTTAAAGAAAATCACATTTAAGGTCACAATCTGGTGTAAAACTTTCCGCAGATTTGAAATCCGTTGTAATTTTTACTCTATCTTTTAACGATTGCAAAGATAGAAACTTGAATTAGAGAAATAAAATAAATAATTTAATGCTTACGGAAAGCTGACCTCGAAAACGCGCTTTGGGAAACGCCTTATGTGAACAAGTCCATAGGGTCGGGGTTGCTTGGTTGTAAGAGCATCCGGAGGGTTGCGAGTTCGAATCCAGCCAAAGACCGTCATGTTCAAAGACGACTGAGGCATATTAAAACCGTCATGTTCAAAGACGACTGAGGTATATTAAAACCGTCATGCCCTCAAATGTCCCCGTTGGCGTGGTCTGGAAGTTTGGAGAGTGGGGTGTCAGCTAAGGTGTTGCCTCGTCAACTGACCGTGTTTCGAAATTACATGGTGTCCTCGGTTTTGGTAATTTTTTTAATTAACGTCGTTCTATAGCAACACAGAGGGGTATTGACTTTGGTCCCAATAAATCCCCTAAATTAAAAAAAAGATCCAAGGACAACACCACGTAATTTTGAACCACTGTCAGATGACCGTGTTGTCTTTGGAATTTTCCCGTTAGGATTGATCCCGGACTATCGTCAATAGCCCGCTGTGTTACTCCAGTATGGCGTTAATTAAAATACCTACCTCCGAGAATTTATAGTACAATATCTACCAATAAGTATCAAGACACCTGTAATAGAAAAGAAAAACTAAATTTATTCATATTATAAATAGTTGGCTCCACGAGAGGCAATTACAGCCTCAACCATCACGTGACTACTAGTTGAAACGTAGGAGCATGTTTCCAAGCTCCTGTCAATAGCAATACTCAGTCTACTTATATGTCACGTCTATGACGAATACTGACTAAAGTAACTATCACTAATGAAGGTTTTTAGAGTGCGAAACTCAAAAACAAAACACTTATTTGCCTAATGTTGCTATATTTTGAAAACGTAGCGTTCCATTTTACGAACCCGTCGAATCTACCTAGGTAAAAGTTCGTTTGATCGATTAGTTGATTAAATACAACATAGGAAAATAACTCAAATTAAGTACAGATTTATACACTGAAGTGCTAAAAGTCATGGGATACCAACTAATATCGTGTGGGATTTCCTTTTGCCCGGCGAAGTCTAGCAACTGGACGTGGCATTGACTCGACAAGTTGTCGGAAGTCCACTCATGAAATATTCAGCCATGCTCCCTCTACAGCCGTCCATAATTGCAAAAGTCTTGCCGGTGCAGGATTTTGTGTATGAACTGACCTTTCGATCATGTCCCATATATGTTCAATGGGATTCATTTCTGTCGATTTAGGTGGCCAAATCATTCGCTGGAATCGTTCAGAATATTCATCAAACCAATCGCGAACAATTTTGGCCCGGTGACATGGCGCATTGTCATCCTGGTAAATTCCATCGTTGTTTGGGGTACATGAAGTCCATGAATGGCTACAAATGTTCTCCAAGTAGCTGAACAGAACCATTCCCAGTCAATGATTGGTTAAGTTTGACCAGAGGACCCAGTCTGTGCCATGTAAAAACAGCCCACACCATTATGGAGCCAAGCTCGCACAGTGCCTTGTTGATAACTTGGGTCCATGACATCTAACAACTGGAATCGTGACTCATCTGACCCAGCAACGTTTTTCAAGTCATCTAGGGTCCAACTGATATGTTCACGAGCCTAGCAGAGGCGCTGCAGCAGATGGTGTGTTGCTAATAAGTGCACTTGAGTCGGTTACTGCCATATTCCATAAACGCCAAATGTAGCTGTACATGTCCTCACGGACACGTCTGTCGTAAGTCCCACATTGATTGTTGCTGCTATTTGACGCAGTGTGTTTCTTGTCTGTTAACTTGCGGGTCTCGGTCATTACGGCACACATCCGGTTTTTTAACGTGCGGCGCCACTGCCACACCGAAGCCCAAGTATGCACACATAACAGTGAAATGACGTACGAACTCATTTCGCGCCATTTGCGATACATATTCTATCGAAAACATGTTTTATTCGCTTACTTGATGTAAAAAAAGTATTTTGAAACAAAATAGACGTTACTGGATACAACCATTTATTAAATATTATTTATATTCCATTTGTTTATGAAAACAAGGTACTTCCGAACGGAGACTCATGTGCGGCGCCGTGAGGAATTGCGGTACAAATTGCACGCAAATTGGACGTGTGTCGCCCCAGCGGCACTGGAGGCATGTGTGCACTGCTCCATTGGATCTCATGTATATCAGGCCGCACTTGCGTTGCGAACGTTGAAAAACCGGATGTATCCATCGGGCCTAAGTAGACTCGGTCGGCCACTGCGTTGTCCATGGTGGGAGGTAATGCCTACAAAAGTTTTTCCGGCCTACTCTTAACACTGGATCGAGGAATGTTGAATTCCCTGACATTTTCCGAAAGGGAATGCCTCATACGTCTAGCTCCAACTAGCATTCCGCGTTTAAATTCTGTTAATTCCCGTCGTGTGGCTGTAATCACGTCAGAAAACTTTTCACATGAATCACTTGAGTACAAATAATGCCCTGACAATGCAGTGCCCATTTATGCATTTCTTAAGCTATGTTACTGCCATCTGTATATTTGGAAATTGCTATCTCACGACTTTTGGCTCTTTAATGTGCGAATAGACAATAAAGTATTATGTAGAATAGAAAAGAAATTTATGGAAAGAATGCAAAATAAAAATAAATGAAATAATTCAATAGTTCGCATTATAGATAAGAAGAAACGTGTCGATTTCGATGTCATTTTTCAAACAAACGAATGAATGTTGTGCTTTCTGTCAAAAATTTCTAGATTGTCTCCCTCGACCGGTATTCTTCTCTAATTGACTGTTGGTTTGTTGATAGCAAAAATGCCAATTTTTCCATAATACCCTAGCGTTCTTTCTCTCCTCCTTTCACAACTACTGTACTACAACTATATCGTGACAACTACTTGACATCGTTCTACAACTATATCATGACAACTACTTGACATCATCCATATTTGGCGCAGCTTGGCCAATTATGGCCGTGAAACTCAAAACCTACCAACCTTATATATTGCTTGAGTGGTAACACAATACTGCTTCCCTTTTTTCTAATGAAGTATTTATTTTCGAAGGTTGTAACAGTTGGAAAATAGTAATTTTTAATTAACGTCGCACTAGAGCAACACAACGAGCTATTGATGACGGCTCGCGATCAATCCTCTAAGGGAAAGTTCCGAGGACAAAACCATGTAATTTTGAACCACGGTTAGATGACGAGACAACACCTGAGCTGGCACCCCACTCTCCTAACTTCCACACCAATGTAATAGGTGAGTGAGTGTAGTTTAGTGGGGTAAGAATTTCGAGTTAAAATTATCAATTTAATGTTAATTTTGTAGTGTACAAAATACGATTACATAATTGTACAACTTACGAGAAAATGTTTACCAGATAATAAGACAAGGCACCACAGCACAGTCATAATCCTGAAAGGAACCGACTGAACTATTCTTACAAAGAAGAAAAGGTTATCAGTTCGTTGAGGGAATCACAACCATGAAGTCCCCGAGTGATCTGTCCTTTCTTCTGGTTTACCCTGGTCTACCCTTCTACTTTTTGCTTTTATTTCCAATCTTCTTTCGACCGACCAACCGGTATAGCGGTTAAGATGTTAGCATCTAGATCGGAAGGTTCCTGGTTCGAATCCGGGTCCGGGCATGGATGTTTGTAAGCGTATGGTGTAAAGGCAGCTAGTGCAACTTAAATCTGTCGTGGCCGAAAGTCTTCACGTTGGGTTGGTGTGGAAGTTTGGAGAGTGGGTTGCCAGCTCAGGTGTTGCCTCGTCATCTGACCGTGGCTCAAAATTACGAGGTGTTGTCCTCTGATCTTTCCCTTAAGGGACCGATCCCTGACCGTCGTCAATAGCCCGTTGTGTTGCTCTTGTACGACGTTAACTGATAATTACTAATTACCAATCCTCTTTCGTGTTTGATGCAGCTTGCCTAAATATGGTCCTTGCACCGTAAATCCTGAAACCAACTAACAAGTTAAACCTCCGTTGAGCTACCCTTTAAAACTAGTAGTCAACCGGCATCAGTTTTGCCCGGTAAACGTAAATAATTTACCGGTGTCGGACTTAAAATTATAATGTAAACAATGCTCTGTTGTAAATTGACTCTTTTTTTTTGAGGGAGGGGGTTATTGCGTCTAATCAGGTTTTCTCGATGCGTTAGCAACCTGCGAGTTGTAAGCGCCACAGGTTTGATTCCTCCCTGGGTGTATTTCTCTAGTGACAGTAATATTTTTTTTTTGTGTGTATGTCAATTACTTGATATTATCTGGGGCAGCATGGCCAAATTTGATCTTTGCGCCGTAAAATACAACCATCCCATACGGTATTCTTAGTTTTTCAAGATGTCTTAGGTGGTAGTTTGGAGAGTGGGGGGCCAGCTCAGACGTTGAGCTTGTCATCATGATCAAAATTACAAAGTCTTGTCTACGGATGTTTCCCTTCGGGATGGATCTCTGTGCTTCGCCAGTAGCCCATTTCGTTGCTCCAGTGCGACACTACTTGGACTACCCCAAAATGTCTCTTTGGAATTATTAAAATATGCGACATTTCATATAAATTTCAGGTATTGTGATCTTACCGCTAGTTATCCCGGATGTTTGGTCCGGAACTAGTCCAAATGATCTACTGAATGCGAATTCACATCTAGATCTTCATCAGACTAATCAGTAAATTCGAAAATATGCGATTAACCCACTTATATTTTTCACATAGAAGCGGATTTGACTAAACAGTCATGAGTTCTGTTAGTGCTGGGAACTCGTGGCATTGGCATGCTTTGCATTTATTGAAAATCTTATTTAAAATAAGTAATGGTACTATAATTAACGTAACACTGGAGCAACACAGCGGGCTATTGAGGACGGTCCGGGATCAAACCCGAATAGGAAGATTCGAGGACAACACTACGTAATTTTGAGTCACGGTCTGTGACGAGGTCAAACCTGAGCGGACATCCCCATTCTCCAAATATACCACACCCATCAACGTGAGGACTTTTGAGGTCACGACAGATTTTACGTGCTTCACTCACCTTTGTACACGGTGTTCTTTGGGTGGATTACAACTCGCCGGTTGCTATGGCATGGTATATTTTAAAATTAACGTCACACTGGAGCAACAAAACAGCTATTAATGGTGGTGATCAACCTCTGAAGTGAAAGATTCGAGGACAACACCGTGTAATTTTGAACGACGGTCAGATGACGAGGTCAAACCTGAACTAGCACCCCACTCTTCAAGCTAACACACGCGCCAACGTGAGGAAATACGAATCCACGACAGATTTAACGTGCACCAGCTGCCTTTGCACTCGACGGTCTTCGCTTGGATTCGTACTCACAATCATTTAACTGCTAATTCGTTACTCCACGACCGGACTAGCCGGCCTTTTTTTTTAAATAAGAAGAGTAATAAATGTTTTTTAATTCTTGTATGGGGGTTTCTGATACTATCTAGGCTTCGCTTGTGTTTTCCCCATTAATGTTTTTCAGGCATGTCTGTTGAACTCCGTTTCTGTGTTAAATTGTCCGTTTCGGTTCTTCCACCATTTTCTTGCTTCAAAGGGCATTCGTCAAGCTCCTCTCCAACACCGATGGATAGCAAAAAATAAACCTTATAAACTTGTTTCCTTTGTACTATTGTGGTTTTCCTAGAATTAATTACCACGGCAGATGTTCGCTATTATGATCCTCCCCGCTGTAGTAAGCCGGTTTGCTGGGAGCGAACAATAACAGTAACAATGACAAAGCAAGTGGTATACACTTTCCCAAGGTTTCATTAGGTCTATGTAATGAGCCTTTTGTATACTGTAAATCGTGACCTATGTTTATCTGTGTTTATTACATTTAACGATCCGATGTTTTAATCATTATTTTGCGGCAACCTTTAAATAGAAAATTACCAAGATTTAAAAAACTTGCATTTGTAATATTTATTTTGATTTTCATCTCAACGCATTTGTTTATCATCACTCGACCAATGAACTTGTCTTTTATTTACCATAAAATCCCATCTTGGAAGCCTAATTTTAGAACTGTAAACGACATATTTAGATCATATCAAATCGCTTAAAAAACTCGTCATCTGACCATGGTTCAAAATTACGTTGTCCTTGAATCTTTCCCTTCGGGTTTGATCCCGGACCATCTTCAAAAGCCCGTTGTGGGGCTCTAGTTTGACGTTAATTAAATGCCTGCCTAGAGTTTCTCTATATTAAAGAAAGTTGACGTCGCAGGATTGACAATTTAATTTTTTTTCGATACAGTTATCAGTTTAGGGTGCATAAAGTGTTATTGTAGAAAAATGCGAAATTTCTAACGCAAATAAGCAAAAGACATACACATTTTCAGTCTTCAGCCGTAAAATTTTTTTTAGATTACCTCCAAACGTGAATTTTTGCCCCACGCCGAGTTTATTTTAAATTTTAATTTGGTTCTTGATAATATTATTTAGAAATTCGGTTCATTTTCTTTATAATTTTTTTTTGTTAAAACTACTATATCTATAGCTTATTACTATTAGTTTTTAAATTTGAAATTACCACGTGAAAGCTTAGAAAGCACTCTTTCGTATGTTATAATTATTTCTAAAATTGGTTCATGAATAAATTTGATGCGATGAAAAGTATAATTTCGCGATAGTGTACAAATTGTTCCTAGCGTAAATATGCAAAGATCAAACGTCAAACGGCCTTGATGAATTTCGTTGTGACATTATGGAACGTAGGCGAGCAGGGGGCGGAGGTTTCATCGTCACAGGAGATTGACTTTGTAATAGGAGTGTTGGTTTGCGAAGAAAACCAAATGGGATTGCGTAGCAATCACCGGGGGTTGGCGAGCGGAGCCACTTAGTATTAAAAAAAAATAGTACGGCCTATTGGGGGGTGTCGTAGATTAGTGTATGTCTATTTACTTGACGGTGTGCATGCGCCATTAAACCCCAACCTCTCCTAAAACAAATTCCTTCTCACCGATCTACACTATTCCAGCATCTGTTTTGATCGGTTTCGTGAGGTACCTGTCGTAATATTTCGAGTTATCTAATTAATTGCTCCTGGGTTTTTCATCCAGAAAGCAAAGAAAGACAATTGTGTTTTGTTTTCTATTCCAGTCAATATTTGTTTGGAATTCAGGATGCGAATCCTAAACGAAATTCTCTTGAAACAGATATCGCTGAGTTGTATGGAGTAAAACGCTCCGCAGTTCAGTTCTCAACGGATCATCTTTTTTTTTATTACCTGAAATCGCTGAAAAGTGAAAGAACACTTTTACACGGAACCAATTTCATGCAGAAGAACAATTTACTTTGGGTTTTCGGATTGTTTTAAATTACCCCCTACACACACACACACAATTTTCGCGGAAGATTATTTCACGTCTGAATACATTCATTCCGCCAGGAATCCTTTTTTTTTTTAGTTTACCTCTGCTCTTCGCGCAAATGTACGAACGAAAGTGGAGCTTTTGTTGGCATACCGTATCATCTCCGCTGTGCCATAACTCATCTGTGAAAAATGGAGGGAGATTATTTTGTCTTTCTATTTCAATGTGTTTCTTGTTTTGTCTCTGGCTAGCCATGGAATCTGGATTCTTATCGTTGGAAAACACTTATATATGATGTGTATTTCTGGTACTTCAAGGCCACTGAACTTGAGTGAAGGCAGTGTCTTATATATTTCGTTGACATCGAATCAGCCATTGCATATCTAATCCGTAATGCATTGTCATATACGGGAAATCCATCCTATTTGAAATGCAGTTGCAAGGGGCATGCCTACTGCGAGTTTTAAGCGGTGCAGGTTCGATTCCTGTGGGTTGCGATTCATCCCTGTGTGTGTTTCTCTATTCTGTGTCATTATAACATTCACTGTGTGTTTATGTCTATGACTTGATAGGGGCCGCGGTACCCGTTGGAAGAGTAACGACTTATCAATCGAAGGCTTGTGAATTCGAATAAAACCAAAGATCGCCGTGTAGAAAGTAGGGATGCGACATCGATGTTAATGTTTTCAGAACATCGATGTTTGGAGTCGGTGTTTTTGTAATATCGATGTTTATTCTTGTCGATGTTTTATTTTTGAATGAAAAAAGTACCGTTATAAAAATTTAAAAAATAACCAAGTAGCATAATTTTTATAATCAGCAAATTGAACATACTTTTAGACCAAAGTGGCCAAGGGTGAAGGGTCTGAAAAGTAGGGATGAAACATCGATGTCGATGTTTTCATAACATTGATGTTTTATAAAAAACATCGATGTATTGAAACTGATCTCGCATTACTAGTTGCTAAACCAGTTTTAATAAATGTTGGAAAGAGATCAAATACACGGAATTTTAAAAACATCGATGGTTTGGGGTCGATTGATTATCAACATCGATGTTTTAATTTTGAACATCGATGTTTTGCTGTCGATGTAGCATCACTAGTTACTTAACCTGTTTTAAGAAATGGGGAAAAAAGTGTAAATACACTGAATTTTAAAAACATCGATGATTTTGGGGCGATGTATTATCAACATCGATGTTTTAGTTTTGAACATCGATGTTTTTCTGTCGATGTCGCATCCCTAGTACAAAGGAGGCAGATGCTCGTTAAATCTGTCGTTCTCAAATGTCGTCACTCTGGAAGTTTGAAGAGTGGGGTGACAGCTCTGGTGTGACCTCGTGATCTGACCGTGGTTCAAAATGACGTGATGTTGTTCTTGGTAATGTAGAAATGAACTAATATTGGGCGAGAGCCGACCAACCGGTGTAGTGGTTAAGGTGTTAGTCTCTAGATTGGAAGGTTCCTGGTTCGAAAACCGGGTCAGAGCATGGATGTTTGTAAGCGTGTGGTGTAGAGGCTGATGGTGCACCTTAAATCTGTCGTGGCCGAAAGTCCTCACGTTGGGTTGGTGTGGCAGTTTGGAGATTGGGGTGCCAGCTCAGGTGTTGCTTCGTCATCTGACCGTGGTTCAGAATTAAGAGGTGTTGTCCTCGGATCTTTTCCTTAAGGGACTGGTCTCGGACCGTCGTCAAAAGCCCGTTGTGTTGCTGTAGTACGACGTTAACTAAAATTGCCATTACCTATTGGGCTAGAGGGGTTTTGACGGAAAATAATCCTACAGTAAGGTTAGGGAATTTTAATTAACGTCGTACTAGAGCAACAGAACTGGCTATTGACGACGGTCCGGGTTCAATCCCCTAAGGGAAAGAACCGAGGACAACACCACGTAATTTTGAACCACTGTCAGTTGACGAGGCAACACCTGAGCTGGCACCCCACTCTCCAAACTTCCACACTAACACAACGTGAGGACTTTCGGCCACGACAGATATACGATGCACCAGCCGTGTCTACACAATACGCTTACAAATATCCATGCACTGACCCGGATTCGAACCAGGAACCTTCCGATCCAGAGGCTAACACCTCAACCAGCAGATCAGTTGTCCTCGGATCTATCACATTGTGTTGCTCTAGTGCGACATTGATTAAATACATGCCAAGATAAGTACATGGCAGATGAGACAGCAGGAATACTATTGTTACCGCCTCTCTTATTTTCCATGCTTTTATTTTCTTGTTGCTTTCGCACATTTTTTTTCTTCTTCGGTGCTTCGTGTGATTGGTATAAAACACCTTAACAGCTCTGGCAGATAATGCACGAAGAGACCCCATAAAAGACATACTAGTTAGTCTTTCCTTGAGAGAGACCATGTTATAACAACCGCAGAACTGAAGGTGTACGTAACATCCACTAATGAAGATGTTGCGCAAGACAGAAAAACAGCGCTTCAGATAAGGAAAATGTACATTTGGAGTTACAGAAGGGAGAGCAGGCTACTGAGGAAGTTTAGTCGGAAAGATTTGAACTATCATTCATTGGTATGTTGATAGCCATTGAGTTTCGAACGTTTAGACCGGATTTTGCTTCCAAAACTTCTGCTTCTAAATTAATACTTGGTCTTTCGAGGAGGACATGATCTAATCTGAGTGCGCATCATGAAATAGCAATCTGACGGAAAATTACTGGTCACTGACAAAAGAACTAGAGAAGGAATTAAAAACATAACAGTGCCTATATCATCGTATTACATAGGTACTAAAGGCCTGTTCACACGAGGTGTTTCTAATGAGCGTTTGGCGAGGCTTTCGAGGTCCGCTTTTCGTAAGCATTAAATTATGTCTTTTTATTCAACTAATTCGAGTTTCTATCTTTGCGATCGTTGAAAATAGAGTAAATATTTAAAGGAGCTGCGGAAAATTTTACACCAAATCGATACCTTAAATGCGATTTTCTTTAAATAAATACTTAATTATTTAATAAACAATTAAATAATCAAATGGTAAATAATTAAATAATAAATCTGTTTTTGGTATCGATCTGGCGTAGAATTTTACGCTGATTTGAAATTCGTTGAAATTTTCACTCTATCTTCAACGATCGCAAAGATAGAAACTTGAACTAGAGGAATAAAAAACATAATTAATGCTTACGAAAAGCGGACCTCGAAAGCCTCGCCGAACGCGCGTTAGAAACGCCTCATGTGTACAGGGCGTAAGGTTGGGAGGGGTAGAACCTCAGAGTCAGCATTTCCTGTTTTGTGCCAAAAAGTTGTCACATGATTCGAACCAGTAGACAAAGTAGCATTTATGGAAAAGGATAGAATTAGTTAGCATCCTTTGCGCCCTGTACTGTCGCCGTAGTGCTTAGGCGGGATTGTCTTCTATCTGTCGTTATGGTTCATTGGTTAAAGACTGTACATTTAACGTAGAAAAAAAAATCAGAAACGGAAGAATTATATGAGTGGGAAAAGGCATCTTGTCTTTATACAGGGTGGTAACAGAACCTGGAAAACCGGGAAATCAGGGAATTCTCAGGGAACTTTTTATTTCTGAAAAAATCAGGGAAATCTCAGGGAAAATTTCCAAATTTTACAAAAAATCAGGGAAATTTTGACAATTTATACGGCTACCATTATCGTTTATCCTATTTAGAGATGCGCTATTACGATTGCTTTTGAGAATCGAATAAATCGTATTCGCCGAAATTGTAATTCGAATAAAGAACCATAGCGTAATTTTTTAACACCGCGGAAACCGCCTCTACCGTTTTTTTCTCGGCTGCAGCGTCTTGTCGCCGTGAGGCTAGCGATACAACTTGTGGGATACAATTCGAAATTTTTGTAGCAAATGATGTTTTTTGTGTATTAAATTAATTATTTTTGTTTGCCATTATATTTGTGAAGAATTTTTTATGTATATTTGCATTTGGTTTCGATAAATAGTATGACAATGTAGGGTCAGGTGTAAAAAGTTCATAATCAAAATATTTTATCCAGTTTTTCATATGCAATTATAAGAGTTCCATTAAGGTTTCCAACCCTTACAATAACAATTAAAATATCTGTAGATAAAAATATTTGTTGAGAATGATTCTTTTACACCCTCTGACCCTAAATATTTAAAAATAGTGTTGTGTGGATACTGTATATCGATACGGATCACAACATTTCTTAAGGGAATTGTTAAATCAGGGAAATTTTTGTGAGACTGTCAGGGAAATCATGGAAATTTCAGGGAACTTTTTTCCAAGGATTTTGTTGCCACCCTGTTATAGAAACCGCAGATGATTCTGCATGTGAATCGCATTTTGACAGAGATAATTCCCTAGATTTAAAAGCAGAAAGAACATGGCCCGAAGTATGGACTAATAACCAGTATATACGGAGTTTCAGAAAAAACATGCATGGCTTTTTGTTTAAAGGGAAACTAGGCTGCAATTTCTATTCCACTGTTAAAACTTTAGGGCCTTTTAAAGAAGAAAGAATGCGCATCTCTGAGGAATGAAGCAACTCCCTAATTGAAGCTCCCTGATAAGATCGCAGTTGCAAGCTGCTATCCAATCTCCGAACTAAAATATAAAAAAAACACTTGCAATTTGACGGTTATATTATGAGACAGCTGAATCTGAATAAGACAGGTGGTCTGAAGACAGCTATTGGAATCTAAGGGAGAAAAACAGGTGGAACATTACATTGCAAAACTAAATTCAGAAAAATAAATTCTAAAAGAAACAACAATGAAAGTTTTCAGAACTACCTATTACTTAGCCAAAGAAGAATAGGGCTTTTTTCAGATCATGAGAATTTATATGTATATCATTTATTTGCGTTTGTGCATACGTGCTTTTTTGCCCCCCTCGCCCAACTGGAAAGTGTAAGTAGTAAGTACATGTTTCGCCTCCCCCTGGAAAAAAATCTACGGGTGCCCATCGTATACCCTCTGTTTTTTTTTATGACTACAGCCCTGGTCTTAAGAGAATAGCAACCGGAGGGTTGCGAGTTCGAATTCAACCAAAGACCGTTTGTACAAATCTGTCATGGCCACAAATGTCCTCACATTGGCGTAGTGTGGAAGTTTGGAGACTGGGGTCACAACTAAGGTGTTGATTTCGTCTCCTGACCGCGGTTCAAAGTGACGTGTTGTCAGTCCTCTAATCTTTTCCTTCTGGTTTGACCCCGGACCGTCATAATTGCCCGTTGTGTTGCACCGTTAATTAAAATACCTGCCTACCATCCTAGGCACAATTTGTTTATAGAGAGGTCACACATGCTTTCCTGACGGACAAACCTCTATAAATTACACAGGATTTGTACGACGAATCATTCGACTCAGAAAAAGCATCCTGACCACTCGATCGGTAATTTGACAAACTGATAAATTTGTTTATTTGAAAATGCTTGTTAATTGCTACTATTTTAGGGGCATGCTCATTGCGCTAGTACCCTGTGATTTGTAGGCGGCGCGGGTGCGATTTCTCCCTGGGTGTATTTTTCCTTTCCTTGTGAGTATGTGACATGTTTGGCCAAATATGAGCCTTGCGCCGTAACAAACCAACCGGCCAACCTTTAATTACCATTTGCGATATTTAAAAATTTTTATTAATTAAATCGCATCAAGGTATGTATGAGGGTAAAGTAAAAAAATAAGCGAAATGTACTACTCTTCTGAATACAACCTACGGCATATCCTTTCTAGCGCGATCCAGAGGTTGCGGATTATGGGCGTAACTACATTTTCTGTAAAACGTTTACCTTTTTCCAGTTGCCAAACAGCGTTGCATCAACATACGTTTTGTTTTAAATCGTCAACTTTTAAAGTAGGCCTAGTGTTGTTTCACAAAAGGCGACAGCAGACGTGCAGACGCTTGTTATTTTATGAACCTAGGAGAAGAAACGTTTTTGGAATCCACGAATATGTAAATTCTGCAGTAATGTGTCAAGCAGCGAAGATCTGAGAGACCGCCCTTCGCTTCGTTGCGCAGATAATTGAATTCATTATGGGAACGTTACTGGGTCAAGAACTTCGGCCCGAACTGGCAGTTAAAGAAATGAACTTACCAAACCTTAAGAATCGAGTTCAGTCATGCCCTTTGCACGTCTTGAAATATCGTTAAAACTACGCGTCTTGAAATGGTTATTTATTTCTAAAGAATTCGGAATCAGTACTTCTGTCCCATTTCTTGGCTGCGGTAGCCCAGTTGGTAGAGCAATAGACAGAACTCGACCCAATACCGTCGTGTACGTGGGGGCTGTTGAACGTTATGCCAAGGCGTCAAATGTGCTTACGGTGGCATGTTGTGGAAGTTTGGATAGTGGAGTGCCAGTTGAGGTATATTGCCTCGTCATCTGACCGTAGTTCAAAATGGCAAGGTGTTTTACTCGAATCTTACCCTTTGGGGGGTTGGTCGCAGACCGTAGCCAATAGTCCGTTGTGTTGCTTCACTGCGACGTAAATTCTAAGTGACGACATTTGAGTCCACAGCAGATTTAATGTGCGCCTGCCCCCTATGTACTAGGGATGCGATATCGATAGATGGATGTTTTGAAACATCGATGTTCAAAATTAAAACATCGATGTTGATAATACATAGCCCCAAAAACATCGATGTTTTTTAAATTCAGTGTATTTAAACTTTTTCCCCCAGTTCTTAAAACTGGTTTAGCAACTAGTGAAGTAACATCGACATCAAAACATCGATGTTCAAATTTAAAACATCGATGTTCAAATTTAAAACATCGATTCTGATAATGCATCGCCCCCAAACTATCGATGTTTTTAAAATTCAGTGTATTTAAACTTTTTTCCCCATTTCTTATAACTGGTTTAGCAACTAGTGATGTAACATCGACATCAAAACATATTAATGCGACATCGACAGCAAAACATCGATGTTCAAAATTAAACATCGACGTTGATAATACATCGCCCCGAAACCATCGATGTTTTTAAAATTCAGTGGATTTAAACTTTTTCCCCATTTCTTAAAACTGGTTTAGCAACTGATGATGCGACATCGGCTCCAATACATCGATGTTTTTTATAAAACATCAATATTTTGAAAACATCGACATCGATGTCGCATCCCTACTTTTCAGGCCCTTCACCCTTGGCCACTTTGGTCTAAAAGTACGTTCAATTTGCTGATTATGAAAATTATGCTACTTGGTTATATTTAAAATTTTTATAACGGTACTTTTTTCATTTAAAAATAAAACATCGACAACGTAAAAACATCGACTGGTATAAACATCGATGTTACAAAAACATCGACCCCAATACATCGATGTTCTGAAAACATCAACATCGATGTCGCATCCTTACTATGTACGCGACGATCTTTGATTGGATTCAAACTTGCAAACCTCCGGTTGCTAGTTTGTTATTCTTCCAACCGGTCTACCGGCAATATTGGTGTCTACTAATTTTCACCTGTAATTGTTCACCTGTATACAGAGAGTAGTAATGAACATCGTTCGTAGTTTTCTTCGCAATCGTGTTCAACAGTTTCCAGCCGGAGCCTTTGTCTCGCCTTGTTTGGAGTAGTAAAATTTTACGTCGTTGGAAATGAACTTTAATGCGTCGTTAAGAGTGACGCTTTTTAGTTCTACCCGTGCTATCTTTAGTGCCGAATAAGATACGCTGTTTGACAGGATATAGCGCCCTCCTACCTACTTCGCGCCTTGACTTTTTTATAACCTATTTCAGTGGTATAATGTCGTAACGTGTTCATTTAAATGTTTGGAAATCCCTTGCCTTTTCTAGAGGCCGCGGTTGTCCAGTTGGCGGATTAGTAACCGGAGAGTTGCGAGTTCGAAACTCAATCCAATTGGAGACTGGATATAAAACGTTTCTAATTGAAGTAGGGCTGTCAACTGCTGGAAATGCTTGAAGTAGTCCCTATAATTTAGTGTGGAACTAGGGTAGCCCATTTTTAAGTGTATCTGATCAGCAACGGGAGAATTGCGATTCCTAACTCAATCCAACCAAAGACCTTGAATTCGTCCGATAGCTCTATATATAGTGGACTGTATTTGAATTATTGCAATTTGTTGTAACAAAAACAACCTTTATTAACAGTAAACTTAACAATGTCGTGGATGGGCCAATCTCATTAAGGCTAAGGAAGCCCAGTACCAGTTAGGGCTAAGGAAGCCGCGTTTTCATCAGCTCTAGGAGAGCACCTCTCTCCTCCGTGTCCCAAGCCTCAATGTCACCCACGCGCTCACACAGCGCCCTATACAATGTATGAGAGATTTAACAGACCGCGAACGTGAGAGCTGGTGCACGTTAAATCTGTTGTGGCCTGAAATGTCCTCGTGGAAGTTTGGAGACTTGTGTGGCTGTTCAGGGGTGTTGTCGTCGTCTGACCGTTGTTTTGTCCTGGCACCTTTCCGTTCGGTATGGAGCCCAAACAGTGGCCAATTGTTCCCGAAATGTGCCAGAGCGGCCATATTTGGTCAGGTTGCGCCAAGCACAAAACGCAGAAGTAATGGACATACACGTAATCATAGTTTTACTGTACAGAAGAGCGAAATACACTAAGAGGAGTTCTAAGAGAAGAATCGAACACATGTGCGGACTATTAACTCGCAGATTGCTAGCGTAGTAAGTACACCCAACGAGCCATGGCGGTCCCCGTAGAGATTCGGTTCGATGTTATTTGCTGCACTTGTGTCAAGTTTCGATGTTTGAAAGTCGGAATTTCAGTAAATAATTGGGGAAAAACTTGCGTTAATGGGTTGTGTTTTTCACATTTTGTTAAGTATTCAATATGGATGAAAATAAGGAGCATTTTCGATCTGTTATGCTTTTTATTTCCGAAAAGGCAAGAATGCTTCGTAGACCCAAAATAAGATGCGTGTAAGGTGAGGGTACCGTCGGCGATTCCATGTGCCATAAGTGGTTCAGAAAGTTTTGTCAACTGGATCAGTTCCTCGGCCAAAATCCTCAGAATTTGTACAAGTGTGGGATGATGCAGCTACCGGAGAGATGGAGAACAATCGTCGAACAGAACGGCGCTTATTATATGGATTCTATATAACTTTTAGTAAATAACATAATTTTTTCTTCAATAATAAATCATAAAAATATTTTCTTCAATAATAATCATTTTAATCATAAAAACGAGACGAACTTTGGCAGCATAATATGATCATATAATATAACTTTTAGCATATAAATAACCTAATTTTTCTTCAATAATAAATCATAAAATATTTTCTTCAATAATATTCATTTTAATCATAAAAACGAGACGAACTTTGGCAGCATAATATGATCATATGTTATTTACTAAAAGTTTTATTATATGATCATATTATGCTGCCAAAGTTCGTCTCGTTTTTATGATTAAAATGATTATTATTGAAGAAAATATTTTTTGATTTATTATTGAAGAAAACTTATGTTATTTATACTAAAAGTTTTATTATAAGTTTTCTTCAATAATAAATCAAAAAATATTTTCTTCAATAATAATCATTTTAATCATAAAAACGAGACGAACTTGGGCATCAATCTCATACTTTCTGTGTTAAAATAAGACTTACCTCAAAATAATCGCCTTAATCTAGGTCTTTAAAAAAAATTTCACCTGCGCAGTCCGTTGTTATCTCCGCCATATTTTATTTGCCCCTTCTGTCTTTTTCATTAGTATGCGACAAGTCACTTGTTTCATAAGTTCTATCCTTTGGTAAACATTTCCTCATTAAAATTAGCAATTGCGTCTCGGGTTTGCAAATTAGCGCAGTTTCTGTTTTCGTAACCGATGTATTTATTCCGTTTCAGCTTCGTGACTTTTAAGAAGTATGTTAATGTTCGAGTTACAAATATTTTCTAGTTGCTTGGATAAAAAATAACCGAGAAGCACCGCAAGGTATCGCGTGAATACGCCTCGTTAGCGCATAATAGTTATCGGGGTGTAATAAATGAAAAAAAAAAAAAAAAGACAGTTTCGCCACAGCCAATCGTTGGATTTTTCTAATGACGAGATATCTCGTGACATTTTTTTTTATGATGACGAGATATCTCGTGACATTGTTTTTTTTATGATGACGAGATCAAGATCTGATCATCTTTCTTCTCTTGATGTCGAGAGCTATATGAACGCGATATCTCGTCCATCAGGATTGGATCGGTTTTCGCTAGTGACGAGATATTTCGTCCATCTTGATCAAATAGGTGTTTGCTAATGACGAGATTGAATATGACCTCGACATTCCCCTGCGTTAACTCAAATACAAAAACTCTGTAGAACGTGCTTCCTTGTCCATGTCGAATTATTGCAGGAAAGCAAACTTTAGATTTAAAATTGGGGCTTCGAGGGGAACTTTTAGGTCTACTGGTGTTCCAATTTTCACGGCTACAGATTGATCTGAAGACAGGTAAGAAATAGCCTATGTTTTCCGCAGTGTTCTGAAGTATAAGTGTACCGAATTTTGTTTTGATTGGTCAAATTCTGTAAAATTTGTATAGAGACTATACACCCACACATGCACATCCACATACATTTTTTTTAAATATATTTCTAGTACATCTGCGAGTAACACAAGACGCGGGGACTTGTGTATGTTAAGTCCGTCGTGGCCTCAAATGTCCTCACGTTGGCGTGGTTTGGAGGTTTGGAAAGTGGGGTGCTAGTTGAGGTGTGACCTCGTCATCTGACCGTGGTTCAAAATGACGTGGTGTCGTCCTCTTATCAATCTCTTCGGGTTTGATCCCGGACCGTCACCAATAACACGTTATGTCGCTTCAGTGCTGCAATATATTGAATACTAAACTCGATGTTATTCCTGCTTCACTGTTCGACGAATGTCAATATATCTGCAATCGGTAGTATACCGGACGCAGATATATTTACAATACTGCAGAGATATTTAAAATTTACAATATTACCTGCAATACTAAATATATCTGCAATCGGTAGTGTTCCGGAACGTATTAATACAAACAGAAACGAAATTCGATCCTTGAAAAATATGATCCCAGAATATCTGTGCAAACGTGTCGAATTTTGATTTCCTGGATATATTCTGAAATAGAACGATTCGAAAAAATACTTTTCAACAATATTTATTACAATACTGATTTATGTACAAAAAGAACGCTAATTTTGATAGTTGTAAATCCTCAAATATGACCGCAACACTTCGCTGTCAACTCAAGTACGCAAACACAGAATTCTAAATCAAACCAAAAAATTAAACATTAATTGTGGAGTTGCCAGATACCGAGTAGCAAAATTACACTTTTATGATCATCTAGGATAAATGGCCCTTCATACGACGGGGGCATAACAAATTTATTTAGATAAATTGTATTTTATCCATATAGTATTTGCTGTTCTAATCGATTCATCTCTCCGGTAGCTGCATCATCCCACGCTCATAGAATTTCTGAGGTTTCTGGCTAAAAAACGGATCCAAGTGCCGAAACTTTCTGAACCACTTGCGGCACGTTTAATTGTCAACACATACCTTCTCTTGCGTCTGTGAAGCATTCTTGCCTTATCTGAAATTTTACAACATAACATATCGAATATGCTCCTTATTTTCTGCCATTTTGAATGCTGAACACAATTTAAAAGAACACAATCCAACAACACAATTTTCCCCCAAGAACTCGCTGAAATTCTTTCAAAGAACATCAAAACTTGACACGCGTAAGTAGATAACACTTCGGATTTGTGATACACAATGTGCCATCTAAAAATGTGCCATCTAGCGCAAAAATCGAGACAAACCTTTGCATCAACCCAATAATTTTTGTACTTAAGCCTATTTTTGTGGTGTGCCACTATTGCAGCCATAATTTGTACGTTTGCTAACATGAATTTGTAGCAGAATAATTTATAAACTGTTTTGGAGATAAAGGACAGGAAACCGACCTAATTTTAAAGTGCCCTGGTTTTATTTTCGTTGGAATCGAGTCAAACATTTTGAACAGGTTAAATAAATGTATTGTGAAATCTAGACTTGTGTGTCTACATTGGTTAAAATATGTATTCTGCCTGTAAATTGATCACAGGATTTTATTATCCAAGTCCAATGTTTTTAAATTTTTGACCGAAAATAGTTCTAGGTATCCAATTTCACTGCCCTTTAATCCATGAGTAAAACTGTCAATGTATAAAAATAAAGAGAGTTAAAGTCATTAGATCGTTATAAACTATAATGTGAGATGGTCTTAATACCTAAACAAATCTTTACTTCTAATTATCGCACTACTCCAAGAATACAAACAGCGTAGTTCAACAAATGCAATTTATTTTGGTGTCAAATTTCATTTTTATTACAGTATCCAGGAGAAAAATTATCCATCATAAGGAATTCAATGAGGCTGGTTGATTTTGTGGCGGACGGGCAATAGTTAGCCAAGCTGCGCCAAACAGCGTAAAGTAAATGCACATAAACACAAGGAAAGCGTGACTAACACAGAAGAGAAGGAATCGAATCTGCACTGCTTGCAAGTCACAGGTTGCCAGCGGAGTGGATAGTTTCACTTAGAAATGACGACCCCTGGAACTCAGTAAGAAGGTCTATCAGTGTGAAAAGGAAGTTTCTACAACCCAATAAACTCCGGGCTTCGTCTTGAAACAAAACCGTAAACTGTCACATTGTACCGGATGAAATGGTGTGGTGACAGAAATGAAATGGTAGCGTAAAGGAATAATATCTTTGGTTTCACCACTACAACATTTATCCTAACATCCTACAGCTTAGCAGAAACAAAACCGTAAACTGTCACATTGTACAGGATGAAATGGTGTGGTGACAGAAATGAAATGGTAGCGTAAAGGAATAATATCTTTGGTTTCACCACTACAACATTTATCCTAACATCCTACAGCTTAGCAGAAACAAAAACGTAAACTGTCACATTGTACCGGATGAAATGGTGTGGTGACAGAAATGAAATGGTAGCGTAAAGGAATAATATCTTTGGTTTCACCACTACAACATTTATCCTAACATCCTACAGCTTAGCAGAAACAAAAACGTAAACTGTCACATTGTACAGGATGAAATGGTGTGGTGACAGAAATGAAATGGTAGCGTAAAGGAATAAGATCTTGGGTTTTACCAATACCACATTTATTCCAACATCCTACAGCTTAGCAGATATTTGCAGCAAGTTGACATACGTTTTTGGGACAGAAGTGTACGGCAAGTTAGCGAGCTTGTTCTCGCTATCATGTCTCAGTAGTCTCTGGAAAATTCTAACGACTTATAGGACGCCTTTGAACGGGAAAAAACCCAGATGTGTATGTAATTTCGTGTGTTCTCAAGGGGCTTGAGATTTAAGAGATCGTTATGTCAGTGTAACGTCAGATGAAGAGGGTTTGTTTCAAGTGCCCAGAAATTTATGACCGATGTAATGTCAAATGGAGTGCTGTAATAGTACTTCTAGGGTTAGTTATGGACAGTTGATCATTTGAAAGGAGTTTTAGGATCTCCAGTTAGGAAATTCTGGAATACATCTGCTTTGCCTCTGCTTTATCAAAGAAACCGCGTTTAGAGCGGTACAACTGGCAGTATAACATGAATGTTTGATATGCAGTGAAACCACGATTTAGCGTATTTCAATGGACCGGAAAGAATTAACGTTATATGTGGGAAAACGTCAAATCGGGGCCGGAGAAAAACAAAACATAGAGCATGAAATAAAGACAAAATTAAGTAACATACCTTTTATACCTTCCTTTACAGCAGTTTATTGTTCAAAATAATCTTATTTTTGTTTGCGTTTTGCATTTACTACCTAAGTCATTAACATCATTTTCCACATACATGAGTTTTTGTATTCTTTTAGTATATCTAATTTGCAATTAACTCACTTGACACAGATATTCATTACGAACACAAAAAAGACTATTTGAGGTTTTCTATCTTCCCGATCGTTAAAGATAGAGTAAAAATGTCAACGAATTTGAAATCTGCGGAAATTTTTACACCAAATCAATACCTCCGGTAGTCCGAATTTTATGCGAATTTGCGACATGCCTGTGTCATGTCAAGCGGATGTGGGGACTCATTCTTAAAATTATTGTTTTTTCTTTTTAATGTTTTTAGTATCAGTATGGTCACGAAAGGAACTGTCTGTTGTTTTAAAATCTGACTATTTTAAGAAAATTACTTTGAGTTCTTCCCGCTGAAAAAACGTTAAAACGGGAAATATTTCGAAGTAATAACGCTAAATATTGTATTTGTTTAACATTAAAAGTGTAGGAAATTATTTGGGAACAATGAAAAATGACGTTATATGCAGGTTACGTTAAATCGGGGTTTCACTGCATTGCAGGCCTCGAAGTAGATTTTTAATGCAGGTACACAAGGCGCACCTAAGTTTTAAAATTAGGTTTAGATTTGTTAGATAATATTTTAGGTGCACATTAAAAGAACCGTAATATAAGAGCATTAATGTAATGTAATCTACTTTATTAGTTGGATGTGTTTAAGATCGGTCAGTAGTAGATAGTAAATAAAAATATTAAACAGGTTTTTTTATCTGTGACTTCTTACAAATTGTGACTTCTTACAAATATTCAGTCACCATCAGACATTGGTTGGCAATGAGAAACGTCTACGTTTTTGACAGATGTTTTAAATAGGATTTAGTGTCCATCCTTTTTGTATTTTTCTTCCATTGCAACGCATCCTTTTCTGGATTAAAATTATCTAAGTTCTTCACTTAAATTAATACGTATTAGATCAGCCAATGTGAAGGAAGCCTCTTCAGTCACTTTTCACACGTCTCATTAGCGACTCAACTTACAGATTTCATTTTTTTTCATGAAAGAGTGTAATGTAATGTATTCAGTGATGTTTCAAAATTTAAAAAATAATGGCTTTTGCCGTAGACAAAACGGTTTTAACAATAAGTAGCGAAAATATCCAAAGATTCCGAATTTTGTATGACGAACTTTTGATCGCATCCAATTTAATTATTAACCGATTTCAAAAATAATAGTACTGTAAGAAAGAGTATATTCTGAGGTATACTGCGATATTTTAAAAATTAAAAACTAATAGTAATTAGATACAGATACGGCAGTTTAAAAAAAAAAATAACAAAAATGTCCCGATTTTTCCTGAATTTCAAAAAAATATTATCAAGAACCAAATTTAAATTTCAAAAAAAACTCGACGAGCTGCAAAAATTTACGTTGAGAGGTACTCTTAAAAAAAACTCACGACTGAAGACTGAAAATTTGAATGTGTTTTGCTCACTCGCGGAAGAAATTTCGCTTCTTCAACTTTAACACTTAATAAAACCTAAACTAATAGCCGCATCGGAAAAAAATCTTAATAATTATCCAGGGAATACGATGAAGAACAAAGCATGTTAATTTCATTTTTTTCCGATCAGTACTTTCTCGGGAAACCGTCTAAGAATCGAGCTAAACAACACAGTTTTCAATCCTGCGGCGGCGGCGGTAACATTTTTTTAATATAGAGAGATACTTGTAGCACGGTTTTTGTTTTTTGCTGAGCCAGTTAACGAAAGAGCTTCCAAATGGATAATAAAGGGCTCATAGCACTTCAGCAAGATATCAATGGCACCATCATGATGAGGTAACCAACGAACACCTCCTACCTGGACATGTTTTAGAAGTTTTGCTTCCAATGATTTACCAACTTTTTGCAGCTCTACACAGTTCTTAGAAGAATACTTATATAATACAAATAAGTCATTCAATACAGATTCCATTTGCGTAAAATATTTTGAATTTCGTATGACATTTTTGATTGCAATTTCCAGCCGATGGGCACAAGAATGTATGCCAAGTAGATGACTGCGACTGTCACGAAGTAGCTTGTAGACACCACTCTTGGTGTTGAAAACAATACTTATTAGGAAAGGCAATTAATCTACCTTACCTTCTTTTTCACTTGTCTTGCTTCAACTTCTACTTTAACCCGGGTCGTTGAATGAGAATAACTTCTGTTTTATACTTTACAGCAATCTATACTCACAAATTAGCAATGAAAGCAAAAGGCCTTTTTATATTTACAAACTCAAAACATTTATTGCTATCATTAAATATTTACACAAGAATATGTACATGTTTAAGTATTATCATGTTGGCAAGCATCAGCTCTCGTGACATAACACAATCTGCCCCCAAAAGAGAGTTCAAAAAACAAAGGTTAGTTTTCGCAGCAGTGCAGCCACCTACAGTCAGCAAAATAATTAGTCTAGTTCGCAGTTGTTCGCGACACTTGGCATCGAAATTACTTGCTGCACCATCTAATGTAGAAACAATTAGTCATGTTTTAGTTTCTTCTAAAATTAGGTTCAAGCAATGTTTCGTAGTACTTTCTAAGAAATTCTTGATGCCTTTTGCATCAATATGTTGCATTTGCTCTTTAGTTGCAAAATTCGTAACAGGTCTCCCATATTCAAGAAATCTAATATGAATTATTTCTTCATTGAATTCACTGCCATCTGCTAAAATTTAAAAAAAATGCTATTTTTCAAAGATGCCACTAAATCTGATTTCATATTCTTACTGATGTAGGAAATTAATGTTCTGGCTTGTTTGTCATTGTTATAGGTTTCACTTACTTCACACCCAACACATCTGAATAATTTAATTTCATTTCTAAATGCTACAAATGGTATATTTTGTTTGGCTATGTGAAAAGCAATTTTAAAGAGGGTATGTGACTGCTTTATTTCTTTTTCTTCTAACCTCAATATAGATCTCTGAATTTTTTAGGAGTTTAAAATCTTGTGCTTTGGCAATCTCAACTATTTCTTTAATGCAGCTTCGAATCGCTTTGGTCCGCAACCGTCGTCATTACGATTTCGCTTGCATTCTTCGGGTCTTTGCGTAAATATTTCTGCAACGTATTATTTTTCAAGATAGATGGTGCAGGACGTTTCTTCGGTGGCATCTTTAAGAACTTTTTAACAAGCCAGCCAATGGATTCATTTGTTAAATGATTTTAGCTATTAAAACGTAAGACTTGGTACACAAAAAATTCAAAAAAAAAAAAATTCAAAAAAAAAAAAAGATAAAAAATAAAAAACACATAAAAATACAAAAAAAATATAAACGAGAACACTATATTTTAAGCGGATAAAATCTGAATTTAAAGATAAATAATGAAAATATTTGTTTACGATCCGCAGTGGCCAGACAATTATCAGGAATTCCTACGGCTTTACACTTTATTGAAACACGAGGTGTTTACAGAAATGAGGGATGCCTATCGTTCACGGGTGGTCGTGATTTAAATTTTCCCTTCTCCGGCGCACGGCTGTCGTGATAGTCGCTTCAACAGAACTATCTGGAAAATGTTTCGATCATCGGAAAGTTCTGTTGGAAGTGGCACAAGTAAACTTTCCTCCTGTTTAAACCCATTACGGCCCAGCCATTTTGTTTTCGCATAGGGGTGTATTTAGGAATTTTAATTACGTTTCTCTAGAGCAGTGGCAGGCAAACCGCAACTCTTTAGCATTTTGAGTGCGGTACTTCCACGAATCGACATTTTGTTCGATTTATTTCGTATTCGGGTCCAAAAGAAGAACTTGTAGGATTATTGCCATTGATAGGTCAAACACGTGGCTAGGATATTGCAAATGCTGTCATTGAATGCATGGAGAAACATCAAATTCCACTCGATAAAATTGTTTTAATTTCAACAGATGGGGCAAAAAGCATGACCGTAGTGCGAAAATGTTTCGTTTTCTATTTTGAAGGAAAAAATGAATCCTGAGATGCTTGTTTACCATTGCATCATTCGTCAAGAAGCGTTTTGTGCGCAGATATTTCCAGGAGATATTTGCAATGTTATAGAATCGGTGATTAAGATTGTCAACACAATTGTAGCTAAAGCTCTTTATCATTGCCAATTTAAGGAATTTTTAGCTGAAATGGAGAGTTAATACGCAAATCTCTGCATAATAAGGTACGTTGGCTTTCAAGCGAAACCTGAAAGGTTTCGCTTCCTTATTATTTGAAATTAAAGCATTTCTGCTTGAGAAGGGTGTTGACTATCCTAAATTGACGGACTATCAGTGGATCCAAAAATTTTGTTTCATGGTAGACGTTACGTCTTATCTAAATAATTTTAATCCTAAGCTACAGGGGAAAGGAAATACAATTTTTTTTTTATGTTTGAAGAAATCATTTTATTCGAAAACAAATTATTCCTTTTCGCTCAAGATTTTTAAAGAGAAACATTAATTCATTTTCCAAACCTGCTGAAACACATCGCCAAGGAAATAACTCGGTAATTGACATTTACTATTTCGAAACAACAATTTTAAATATGAGGGAAGCTTTTTTACGGAGGTTTCAGGAATTCAGAAATAGCATAGCGACATTAGCCTTTGTTAAAAAAAAAAACTCCCATTGCTGGCGTAACATATTTTAAATACAAAGAATTATAGAGCTCCAAATTTGAACGCCTTGATGCTGATATGGAAAAATTCGTGAGAAATAAATGTGATCTTAGTGAACGGAAAAGTGGTCTGCTTTCAAATACCCGGTGAAGGAAGACATGGTAATTTTCAACACCTAGAATAGTATTCCTGACTCATGATCAGTTAAACAAACTAGCATTTGCTGTTCTTTCACTCTTTGGCTCTACATATTCATGCGAACAATCTTATTCAAGCATGAACTGCATCAAAAATAAATTGAGAAATCATTGATGAGAACCTGAAATCCTGCTTGAAATTAAAAACAATGACATACAAACCTCACTTATCCTAACTTTCCAACGAAATGCAAGGTCATTGTTCACATTAAATGCGTGTCTTGTCATATTTTTATTTCAATGTTTAAATTTTTTTTTTGTCAATATATAAATAAGGTTAGTATGATATCTGGGTTTTATTAAATGTTAGTAGCTATTTTAAATTGACTCTTAAAAACATGGTTCTTGAAAAGAAATTTGGCTTTCAAAAGAAATCTTAATCGTTATACTGCTCATCTTTGGCTCGTTTTGGGGACAAATGAGTTTGCCGATCACTACTCTAGAGCGAGAGAGGTCGATACTAATATTTTGTTCAAACATCAAAATAGCATAGCCCCCCCCCCTTTTTTTTTTTTAATGTTAGGTGCACCGAGTGCACCTAACGGGAAAAAATTAGGTGTACAATTTTATTTTCATCTGCACAGTGTACCCGGGTATTTCGAGCCCTGCTGTATACTATTACCTTAAATATGGAAGAAAAAAAAACTCACTGGGTATGTCCACTGCGCTAACCACCTGCGAGTGTTAGGCGGCGTACGTTCAATTCTACCCTGGGTGAATTTCTCTCATCTGTGTTGGTAAAACTTTAATTGTGTGTCCATTCGCTGGACGTTGTCTTGTGTTAGGCCAAATATTCACCTTCGTCACGTAAAACCCACCAATGAACCTTCCTCGTCAACACCCTCTCCCTTCAAACTAGCACACGTGACCCGCTTTCTTTGCAGGCCGGCCCGAAACCCTGAAAGAGTTGTGTACC
Organism: Metellina segmentata; assembly: GCA_947359465.1. Taxonomy (NCBI): domain Eukaryota; kingdom Metazoa; phylum Arthropoda; class Arachnida; order Araneae; family Tetragnathidae; genus Metellina; species Metellina segmentata. The sequence continues at coordinate 115,802,914 of OX375878.1, read as the reverse complement.
TCGGGTGCAATGCAAACGGGTGGACATTTTATTTTTGCAGTTTCCCCTACAGCCCGAAAGAAAACGGACTCGAAGTGTTTCACGATCAGGAAGAAACAATGTCGACTCGGTTTGGAGTTGAATGATCTGATAGAATCGAGAGCTCCCGATTCCCGTTTAACAAACATCTGCCTCTTCTGAATTGCATGACAAATGAATGAATTCGTCTGTTTTTAATAGATTGTTTTATTCTGTTAAAAGATTTCGCAGTGGCCATTTGGATCAGGTTTCAAGTGTAACGGCTTCATTGTTTTGTTTTGTTTCGCTTACTTGTCTCTCCCGAACTCATTACATGTACAAAGTAGAACATGTTACTTGTTTTGCTATTGAATAGACGCACAAAAAAAAAATAGATTATGTTTAGTTCGCGAAGCTTTGAGAGTATTATCTTTTTTTGCGATAAGCAGAGTTGATTTCTGGTTGATTTCTAACACTACTTCCAAGAATGAATCCGGTGATTGCGTTAGTTTTGTACAAACACCGATCCATATTAGATTCCCAGATTTGAACGCGTTTTCGGATCTTGGTAAATTTCTCCAACTATGGTGTAGAGGGGGCTGGTGCACATTCTTCTTCTTTTGAGGAGAAAGACCTTTTCCGTATCACCCTTAACTATGGGTATATTAGATTGACCGTTCGATTGAACGGCTGGGGAAAATCCTCTGTTATGGAATAGGGTTGGTGTGTCCTGTGCCGACTCTCTATTAACAATCAACCCTTAAATCTGTCGTGGCGGAAAATCCTCACGTTGGGTTGGGTAAAGAAGTTTGAAGAGGTGGTGCCAGCTCAGGTGTTGCCTCTTCATCTGACCGTGGTTTAAAAATTACGTGGTATTGTCCTGGGATCTTTCCTTCCAAGAGCCGACCAACCGGTATAGTGGTTAAGGTGTTAGCCTCTAGATCGGAAGGTTCCTGGTTCGAATCCGGGTACGGGCATGGATGTTTGTAAGCGTATGGTGTAGAGGCGGCTGGTGCACCTTAAATCTGTCGTGGCCGAAAGTCCTCACGTTGGGTTGGCGTGGAAGTTTGGAGAGTGGGGTACCAGCTCAGGTGTTGCTTCGTCATCTGACCGTGGTTCAAAATTACGAGGTGTTGTCCTCGGATCTTTCCCTCAAGGGACTGATCCCGGACCCTCGTCAATAGCCCGTTGCGTTGCTCTAGTACGACGTTAACTAAAATTACCATTACCATTCCTTCCGGGAGTTGGTCCCGAACCATTACCAATAGCCCGTTGTGTTGTTCCAGTGCGCGTGACGTAATTAAATCGGAAGTGAAACTAATATGTGAAATAAATTCCATAGTGAAACTAAATTCCATACCTAGAAGTTGGAAATGAAACGAAATTCTGAGCAATTCTTATTGTTAAGAACTATTGATAACATTTTCATACATATTTCACGGGGAAGTGCTCAAATAGATATAAAATCATATTAGACAAGACCTGTTTTACTCATCCAGCAGTTGCGTAAATGAGAGGAATTATTTAGGGGTGTGTGCAGATAGATCGTTAGTATCGTAAGGTTAAAAAAACGTGTTTGGTTTTTCTCTAATATTATAAAAGAAAGTGTCTGCGTGTCTCTATAAACTGTCCTGACGAATCTATGGCACTTACAATAGTGGGATTTTTCACACAGATAGTCCGAATTTTTTGTGATTTTTGTGCGAATCCTGAATTTTAAAATTCAATCTAGAACAATTTAAAATTGAAATTTAATTGGAAAGTACGCGAGGGTTACCGAACGGAACGTAAAACGAGCTTCTTTCTACCGGATCCCGAATGACGTTCCACCCCGCATCATCTACTTGCCAAAGCCGTCGACGGTTTTCGCGAAATTATGACGTCACGTTGATTGGATCTCTTCGCCATTCGAATTTGGCCGCATTTGACAATGACGAGGGCACCACAGGCACCGGGGGTTAGCGAGCAGTGGTCACACCTGACCCAAAGGAAAGAAATGTCACAGGCAATGCCGTGCAGGCCACGCAGTGTCTAGTGATTGAGTAAAAATATTTTCACTCAATGGAAGGTGAAGCGTTTCATCCAGTAAAACGGTTACACATCTCGTTTCATTTCCGTCTTTGGCGCAATTTAGCCCGGATTGGCCCTTACGCCAAAAAAAGGCTCAACCAATTCATTTCAGGGGCCGCGGCAGCCCAGTTGGAAAGTAACGGATTAGCAACTGGAGGGTTGCGAGTTCGAGTCCAACCGAAGGCCGACGTGTACCAAGGGGGCTGGCGCATGTTAAATCTGTCGTGGCCTCAAATGTCCTCAGGTTGCGTGGCGTGAATATTTGGAGAGTGAGATGTCAGCTCAGGCGTGACCTCGTCAACTGACCGTGGTTCAAAATTACGTTGGGTTTCCTCGGATGTCTCCCTTGGGGATTGATCTCGGGCCGTCGCCAATAATTCGTTATGTTCTCCAGTGCGACGTTTATTAAGTACCTACGTACCATATAAAGCGTGAATTTAGTTTTCGTCGTACTTTTATCAAAATTATCCAAGAACATTTTGTGGCAATTAAATTTTTTTTTAAAGTTACTTCTATTTTAAAATTTTACTTTTCACTTCCATTTTATTATTTTAATTTCATTCTTAAAACGTGGTTTTTTAGTTTTTTAAAGAATCATAAATTTCTCTCTTATAATCCATGAAAATGAAACAATGGTCATTAACATTTCGAGAAATTTCCTCTTATTTTTAAACAACCGGAAGCCTCACTGGAAAGGGGTAATGGAATGTTGGATATCTTGTCTATTTTTATTCCTTATTTAATTTGTAGATAAAATGAGATTCCGCTTTCTTCAGTCGAGATATATTTGCAATGCACTTTTATTACTTAGCAATGTGAAACTACCAACAAGCTATGATTGGACACCCAAACAAACCTTCCATTCGCGAAGGAATTTTTTGAAGATAGTGACGTCGTAATCATTTACCTTCGTGATGGTCGAAATTCCTCTGTGTGTTCATGTGGCATTGAGAGTTTACATTTATGAGCGAATCGAACACCTGTTTGAATTGTTTTCTTCCGATAACGAGACTTTCTCCCCAGGAGTTTTGCGTTTTCAAATCACGACGCAATTGGAAGTATTCATAAGCACCTTTCACGAATCTGTCTCCCCATACACGAGTCGCACTCTGAACAAACATTGCAGTTCGAAGGAACTTTTGAAATTACCGAGCCACCACCAGAGTACAGTTTGTGAAGATGAAGTCTGGACAGTATGATATGGTTCGTATGGTTTACATTTCCGAGATTTGTCATGATATCCAATTTTGGTGAATCCCAAAATATTTCTTTAAATGCAGTTTTTTCAAACAAAACCTTGTTCCCTTTCTCTATATTCAGGTTCTTTGACTGTGCATCACATTTTGAGTGTACAAATTTTAATTTGCTACGTTTTATTAATTTTATTTTGTATACTTTACAGTTGAATGATATGGTTGGGAAGAATCCCCCACCCGCAAATTTTTATTTTTTGAAAAAGAATTGGTTTTATCCATCTTATTTGATTTTATATTATGATGGGTTGATGCAAAAGTTCGTCCCGGTGTTTTTTTTTGTGCGTGTGACTTAATTGAAGAAAAATTAGTTTATTTACTAAACATTGCATTGAATCAGTATAGTATGTGCCGTTCTGTGCGATGACATTTTCCCATCTCTCCGGTAGCTGCACCATCATGCGCCCGTACAAATTCTGAGGTTCCTGGCCAAAGAAGTGTTTTAGGTGACGAAACGTTCCGAACCACTTATGTCACTCAAAATCATCAACCGGCACCTTCACTCTACACACATCTCTGCGCAGCCTTTTTGGAAGTAAAAAAGCATAAATGATGAAAATCTTCCTTATCCTCTGCCATTTTGAAAATGCTTAACAAAAGTTAAAAAAACACCATCCACAGCACATTTTTTTTCCCTCGAGTACTCGCTGAAATTCTTTCTGTCAAACACCACCAAAACTTTACTCGTTTGATTTAGATAACACTTCGGTTTCGCTATACAATACCATACGCGCCAAAAATGGACGAACTCTTACACCAACCCAATACTAGCATTGTTCATCATTTTATTTTATTCATCATTGTTTATACTGCTTCCAACTCTATGAATCTCTCTATATTAAAAAAAAGTTACCGCCGAAGCCGCCGCAGAATCGAAACTGTGTTGTTTAGCTCGATTCTTAGACGGTTTCCCGAGGAAGTACTGATCGGAAAAAAACGAAATTAACATGGTTTGTTGTTCATCGTATTCCCTGGAAAATTATTAAGATTTTTTTCCGATGCGGCTATTAGTTTAGGGTTTATTAAGTGTCAAAATTGAAGAAGCGAAATTTCTTCCGTGAGTGAGCAAAACACATACAAATTTTCGGTCTTCAGCCGTGAATTTTTTTTAAAGAATACCTCTGAACGTAAATTTTTGCAGCTCGTCGAGGTTTTTTTTTTTTTTTTTTAATTTTAATTTGGTTTTTGATAATATTTTTTTGAAATTCGGGAATAATCGGGACATTTGTGTTTTTTTTTTAACTGCCGTATCTATATCTTATTACTATTAGTTTTTAATTTTAAAAATATCGCAGTATACCTCAGAATGTACTCTTTCTTACGGTACTATTATTTTTGAAATCGGTTAAGAATTAAAATGTCGTACACCTCTTCCAGAAAGGCAGCAAAAAGGGTTTGGACGATTTGAAGTAGAATGTCGTACACCTGACTTTCGAATTTTACTTCAGTGGTCATTGATAATTCTTTTTGACTAATTGTCTACAAGGTTACGAGTTTCGTTTTTTATACCTTGGAACTACAGGCTTAAAATCTTTTTGAGGCCTTCAATGCCTATTTTTCCAAACTTCATGTGAATTACTTGGTATATCTTGAATCGCAGTGTGAGAAAAGACAAGATTTCCTTGAAGTCAAGAAGAATTATTTGTGAGGAATAGTTCTTTGTGCCCGTTTTAACAGTATTTAAAACAGTATTTGGTAACAAATATGCAACCAATTCTTGAAACATTTAAGTTAAAATAGCATCGATCATCGATTTTCGTTTGCTTCGAATTTATCACCCGAATGTCAAATGTGGACTGACGAAAAATTTCCATAGTCGTTCCATAAGCACTATCTATCAGTTCCGCCGACTTCCGCAAGTAATGTTTTGTTCTGCGCACGTCAAATGAGTCAGGCTATATTAATGCAACTGCTTTTTGACAATCTGCGACACTTAGAAAATTGAATTTTGTTCACCTAGAATCAAAAATGACGCACTGCGGGATGGCGATTTGAAGAGTTTGCTGATCCAAATTTGTTTTCTATCTGTTGTTGGTAAAGATCAAAGGATTGCAATTTTTTGGGGAGATTTCTCTGATACGATTGCTTGACAATAACTGCTTCCTTCTGCCCTTCGCTCTCCCCGTGGTCGATCAGGCATTCTTTTGTTCGCTCTCTGTGATATTTTGCCCTCATCCCTTGCATTGACCACATCTCCCGCCAAACTGCCAGTGAGGGACCTATTCGATTAAAATGGCGTAGACGAAAGAGCTGGTAATAACATTACTAGAACTATTTAGAGAGAGGGTGAAGAGTGCGCTCGGATTGTTGCCGATAAAGTCCACAAAGCGTTTACTCCGGAGTCGGTCGAAAAAAGGGACGAAGAGGGGTCAGCATAGCAGCTTTTCAACTCATTTCCACCTTTTATTGCCACATTTCCCCTATTTTTGCTCGGTTCTTTTCTCTGAAAAGTATCTCAACTAATAATAATACCGTTTACATTTGGATCAATGAGAAGGATGAAATTGCTTGTGCTGAGATAACAGATAGCCATAATTTGGTTCCCTGGTTGTTAATTTTAATCTGAGATGTAGTTCCACGTCTAGTAGTCTGTTCCTTTTTTTCGACTTAATGTCTACAAAGGCTGAAAAAGCAACTTCACATAAATATGAAGTTGGAAAAGGCAAGCTGTATTTTAGAACTTTTTCTGTAAAAAAAACCAGATACACAGGTTGCATTTGTAACCAGAATTATGTTAAAGTACTCTCCTTGTGTTTATTTTTCAAGAATCCGTCTGAAGCCAATTCCAATTTTTCCGCATGCGACACATCTTCTGGCATGGATGTTGTGTTATTGTTAAACGGATATCTTGTACATTCAATATTTTTGGTTAAATCAAGGAAACTAGGGGGCCTGCCCCCTGCTCGCCAACCCCCGGAGAAACCCAACCAACGTTCGCTGCGCGAACCAATGCTCGCTTCGCTCGCCTCAATGAAGACATGTGTCCTAGCAGAAGGGATTGTTTACAAAATATGTTACCAAAAAAATGTTTTTCAAATCTAAATTTGCTGTATTACAGAAAAAATATATACAGTATCTCTAAAATCAGAATTCAAATGAAAACTTTGTGCAAATTTTGACTCGAAATGCTTTGGAAATTGAATACCCAGCATGTTGTTTGTGTGTATATTTTCCCAGCACTCAAACGACCCACACTTTTTCATTGAGTTTGTTGCCGAAAGTTGTAGTGCAAGCGTCTTGTTGAACTATAATTGTTGGCCCTGAAAAGGACCGTTTTTTAAATGGCCCTGAAAAGATCCTCCGCTTTCTTTGATTTCTATTATAAACTAACTCCAACAGCTCATTAAAATTTCCTTTTTTTTTCAATAAAATTTCATCCGATAACGCTATAAATTCAATCGATGCGCGAGACCTCGCGATAAACAAAGAATCGTACAGTGTTGCCAAAACGCGATTACAAATAACGTCTTTTTTGCGTGCCACGTAAGAGAATTATATATATAGATAGTTTTTCAAGCCCACTTGCAAACTCTCCAAATGCTGTGTTATGCATTTCAGAGTATCAGCATCAATTTTAGTAGTCGAACTTGTTATAAACTCATGAAGAGAGGGAAACAAGTCTACTTCTCCATTACCAACTCTCTTTTGCCATAACTTTAGTTTTGCGATGGCAGCGTTCACTTTATCTTGAACGTGAAACAATGAAATTTCTTTGCCTTGTAACGATAAGTTGAGGCAATTTGAAACATAGAATATATCTGCTAAGTATGCTAGTTTACAAAGCCATTTACAGTCATGTAAACAATTTCTCAACTCAAATCTATCATTAAGAAAACACCGGTTGCGCCCGACGGAGGGTTAACGAAGTAAGTTGTTTCTGTAACGAAGTGTGGTATATTTCCTCCATGTCACTCCGGACCATCTCACGCCTCACAAGACTGTCTTGACTTGACTCATGAGAACGTAGAATTACGCGCAACTAAGCACAGTACAGTGCATATCCCCACCAAACTCCGGTGCAACGCGTACCCCCATCAAACTCTTCCCGTACCCCTGGGGGTACGCGTACCACACTTTGGAAAACACTGGTTTAGAGAGTGGGGTGGCAGCTCAGGTGTGACTTCGACATCTGACCGTGGTTTAAAATGACGTGGTGTTGTCCTCACATATTTCCCTCCAGGACTGATCCCTGACCGTCGCCAATTGCCTATTGTGTTGCTCCTGTGCGACGTTACAATACTTACGTATCAACCTATCGTTTCTGAATTTCGAGAAAATATTTGTTGTGCTCCTTGGATACTCAAGCGATCTTTCCTTCAATACATTGGGTTTAATGCCATGTGTCATAAAACCTAACAAACCGACTCTTTTAGCGTTGTGCGAATTATCTCTATAGTATTGGCAAGGTTTCCCCTGGTAGTATTTTTCTCTTTTCTGTCAATAAAAACATTATAGTGTAATCTATATAATACTATAATAATACTCTCCTGTAAATTTCCAATGCAATACCCTCTTTTCTCTATGCAGGAGGGGAGTCAAGAAAAGGCCAAATATCCCCGAGCTGTATTTTTCATCCTTGGAAATGAATTCTGTGAAAGGTTTTGCTTTTATGGCATGCGCAGTAAGTATCACAAACTTTTAATTCTCGTATATATATTTTTTATTTAAATATTTATTTTACTTAAAAATATTTTTAACACTATTTTTCATTCAAACCTTGTGTTGCTGTTAATTTTTTTGTCATTATCGATTTATTGAAAATGCTGAAGTGGGGAGAAATGTGTAAAGCTGTATAGCAATTGCGATAATTTTGATGTAGGTTAAGTGCAAAACTATTTTTTGGCTATCTGTTTCTGATGCTTTGATTTAAGTGCTTGAATTATATACTTTTTTCATCCAAGAGGATTAAATAAATCCAAAATATGTTACCGAGCACATTAAAAATAACAGTGCATTAAATATGAGTAGATTGAGCATTGCGACTAGCAGTCACGTGACTGTTCTGTGAAAAATTGGCTTGGTTGTCTGATTTGGCATCTTCTCCCCTTCCGGAGATATAACATCTTTCTGCAGTGTAGCGTGAATACTCATTTCTGTAGAGTGGTGACAAAAAGTGGTGAAATCGCCAGTCTACTACAATGTCGTGCGGACCATTCATATCACAAATCAATAGAAGAGCGTCTTCTCCCGTACCGTGGACCAATCATACGATGAATGTTCCTCCAACTAGAGACGACAGTTGAATTTGAATTCAGCATTGAATTCTAATGGGAAATCAAAGACCCAAAGCGAGTCCAGATAGCCCGATTGGAGACGTAACGGCTTAGCAATCGCTGAGTTACTAATTCGAAGCTTGTCTGAAGCAAAGATATTCGTGTACAAAAAAGAATGGTGCACGTTAAATCTGTCGTGGCCTCAAATGTCCTCACGTTGGCGTGGTATGGAAGTTTGGAGAGTGGTGCTCTAGCTCATGTGTTGGCCTTGTCATCTGATCGTGGTTCAAAATTACGTTGTGTTGTCGTCAGATCTTTCTTTTCGAGATTGATCCCGGACCGCCGCCCATTGTACGTTATGTTGCTCCAGTCCGACGTTAATTACCATCTTCTAGTTTTGATCACATGATACTTATGAACTTCGTTTTGCATACACATTAGTCATTTCAGTTGGAAACAGTTTCACTGCAAAACCACTCTTTCAAAATACCTTGGGTGATTGAAAAAAAGGGAGATAAGTGATCGGCCCATGGCGGTGCTATTTGAGCACTGCCATCAATAGCGTAAAACGTGTTCAGATAACGGTCCATTCAACGGCTGGAAATTTTAACCAATACTTCAAGGCGATTGAAGTGATTTTTTGTGAGAAAAAAAGTGAACAAAAGAGTAACAGATGAGTTTTTTTTTTTTTTTTTTTACATGAATCAATTCATCATGTTTGTAAATGAAGATATCAAGGAAATCCTGCGCAGAGAAATCCTTGCACGTTGCCCATGGCGCAGCAGATGTCCCCGGACAATGACACTCATGAAGAAGTGCTCCAATGTTGTGCCAACGCACGAGAGGACGCTGTACGGTCCATCGCCTCCATACAGATGAGGTGTCTCGACGAGTGGTAACGTCATATTACGTGGCCTACTGTCGGAGTTTCGACTTGTTCGGTTTTCTCCATGGTCCATCTCTTTCACACATTCATCCTGTCATCTTTTGTACTTCATTTTAAATAGTGAAATAATTTTTTAAATAATTATCCCTAAGTTTACTTATAATAGTCATTTCTGAATGTGTATTTCTTTCTATTTTATGTTTGTAAATTGACCATGCTCTTTTTTACTTTCCAGCAATTCTCACCATATACCTTACTGAAGAGCTTCTTTATAGCGACAGCATGGCCACCATAGTCTTTCATTCCTTCATCATGCTTGCATATTTCACCCCCTTACTCGGTGCTCTCTTAGCAGACTCATGGCTTGGAAAATTTCGGTAAATCCCTTTCAGTTCATAAATATTTCTTGTGAGTGAAATAAAAGATGGAATTTATCTTTTTCTCTTAGGCTATGAAAATAATTCAGCCATACATAATTTTAATATTGTTCTGCACTCGCTTCAAAAATGTGGTTCATTATCACTAGATTCACACACATATCATGCAGTAAGTCCACACTCCTTTCGTCTTATTACATAATAAAATGCTTTTGTGCAGAGAAACCATTTTGTCTCCATCTTCTTCCATATAGAGAAGATATGTGATAGTGTGTGGCAATACTGTATTCTCCTAAGTATGTCCAAGTTTGGTTTAAAGGGAAATCTTCCCATTTTATTAAAAAAATTTTTAAAAAGTGCAATTTTTAAGGTCCACATTAAGCAAAATTTTCTAATCATTTCATCCAATACAAGGGTGTTCCTCAGTGGAGTATTTTGAGTGTCCCACTTTTCAGCCATCAAGTCAAGGAACTCTATGATGACTTGCAGATATCCTGCCAGGGATCAGATATACTCTTGATTGAGAGACAATTTCAAACTGCTATCAATTACTTGATCAGGTTATACGATGAAAAAGGGCACACGCTGTCCTTTTCCACTTCTGTAGGAAGCAAGGTCTACTTCCAAACCCTACAATCAACATCGAGAGCCCATGATGAAATTCCTTTGAGTAATCTCTGACAGTAAACTCACCTTCCTCCTTCACAGTTTACACTTGAGAAGAAAAGTGTGATAAATAACTCATCCTCTTAAAGGTGCTCTCAAATACATCTTGGGGAGTGGATCGAACATCATTACTCTGAGCGTATCATTCTATCTCACATTGACTACGGATGTATTGCATATGGCAAAGCGAATACTAATTTGGGTAGATTGGACACAGTTCATCACTCTGCTTTAGAGAGATGATATGAGGCATTCCGAACATCACCAGTTAACAGCCTCTAAGTAGAATGTAATACACCTCCACTTGACTTGCGAAGAATATGATGTCCTTGCATGTATTTTAATGTCCAGAATGTATTTTAATTCCTTTCTTTGTTTCTTTCTATACTTTAATCACATTGTATGATTTTAAATGATATATTTATACATTTTTCAGGACAATATTTTACATATCAGTGGTGTATGCTATAGGAAATATCGTTCTTTCTGTTGGGTCCATTCCTAATTCAGTGACAACTATGAAGTAAGTTTGGGTTTATATAATAGCATTTTTCTATTGGTGTTTTATTCTGATGAATAAAATTTGTTGCCTGTTTCTTAGTTTACTAGACTGCACTGCAACTTAATCCTTATCAAGAATATTTCTTTTTTTTTAAATACAACTTTAATCCTTATCCAAGAATAATTTTTTTCTATATCAAGAATATCGGTTTTAGTGTTTTGAAAAAAAATGTTTACTTGAATTACATAAAATGATTTGGAAGGGAACTTTTTTACGACTTTACTTTTAAATTAACAAAAATGTACCCAATGCACATTACACTTAATTTCAAGGGCAATTAATTTTTACACTTAATTCTGTTTACAGCTTAACGGTTATTAACTCCTTACATCTTAACGTTTATTAACTCGTTACAGCTTAACAGTGAAACAAATAATTATCTAGGACAGTAACTGCATGATTTTGGTGCGGCAGTTTTTCAGCTTACAAGTTTACTACCTCCTTTCTATAGACTTATCTAAGGACATCTTCATACTCACAGGAACTACACTATAAACATTTCTTTAAACCTTTTAATTAAAATTATTTTCCACAAAAATTTCGGATGTATTTGAGAAATGTTTTTGTTTATGCCTAGGCCCAAATATAGATTCATAAAGAGTGGTATACATAATATTATATATGTATATAATAATGTATATACATGTATTAAGGTTTATATATATTACATAATTACCAGTATTTATGTATCTACATTCTCACCCAAAACATACAAATTATAAATTTTAAAAATACTCCCAAATCACAAACTTTAGGTTGGATTAGAAACATTCAATGAAATGTTAAGACTTGAGTTTCTTGATATCAGTACTGCATAACATTTGGTATTGGAATAACATTGATTACTTACTAGTTAGCAACCAAATTTCTTATTTATATTTCTTTGCAATATATTTTCAGAGCAGTTTCTTTGATTGGGCTTTTCACGATTGCAGTTGGAACGGGCGGTATAAAGCCGTGTGTCTCTGCATTTGGAGGCGATCAATTTGAACCTAGTCAGGTAAAGTACATTAATTCATCCTTTAAGTGTTGTAAGCCTGTAAATATAAAATAGGATCTTTTGACTCTAAATTTAAAGCATTAAAATCGATATTAAGTAATAATCAATAACATACAAGTCTCTCAATAATTTATATCTTGAAATATTCTGAAGAGACTTTAATTACATTGTGCTTCTAAATATCTTTGCTCAATATCTTAATGGAAAAATAAAATGTTTGATGCTTTATCTTCAAAAGTGCATAATATATTCAGTTGATTTAAAATCCTATATGCAGGTTTCACATTGAAATACTGTTTACACAAAAGAATTTTTTACATATAAAATAAAACCAACTTTTCTTACTCTATCATACATGGGTTAATTCAAAGGTATATTTCAATAAGGAATAACATCTTGTTTTAGTTCAGAGTATGGAACTTGCATAAGGGGCCACCTACATATCTAGTGGCACACAGATTTGATAAATTTCCAATCAGAACCCTTCATTTTGACATCAAGTTCCAAGTCTATATCAAAATTTAACCTTGCAGACAAAGAAAGAATAGAAAGGGAATAGAAAAATATGTCACTGCAAATTCTTTCTATTCACATCACAACTCGTAACATGAACTTGTAAGGAAATATCACAAGAAGAGTAATGAAATTAAATGTTCTTGGTCCACTCACAAACTTTTCATTGTGAACAAGAAAATAGTTCACTTACCCCATCATATGGAGTAAGTGGACCCTCAGGAAATATAGGATAGCATAAACAAACTTGTATGAATACTTATCTGATATAAATCCTTTTCCATAGGAGGCACAGCGGCAGAAATTTTTCTCCGTATTTTATTTTGCCATCAACAGTGGAAGTGTATTATCCACACTGGCAACTCCTATTTTAAGAGGTATGTACAATGTTTTTTTAATCAAGGAAGTTAAACTAAAATGTTCTCAGTCTGAAAAACACAATATGTTTGCTTCACTTAAAATTGTGTTCAGCTAATTCTGTAACAACGATTTCAAATTATTGTGATGTACTTATAGACTACAGAAGCTGAAAGCTATTAAGTGGAATCTTTGGATAATCAGATATAATTATAAATTTTCAAGAAATATTACCTACTACTACAAATACAATAAAAGTAATGTTTTAAACAAACAGTAATTATCCCATTTCAGAGTTCCTTTGTCTTAATTTCGGAAACAGAATTAAAAAAAAAAAATATTTGTTTAAAGATTAAATGTTAGTTTATGCAATACACAAACATTTTTAGCTCTTAATATTTTCATAGAATTGAACTTTCAAAACCAATAATTTAGTTATGTGTTTCTTTCAGCGGATGTACATTGCTTCGGTGCTAATTCCTGTTATCCATTAGCCTATGGAGTCCCTGCTGTTCTTATGCTCGTAGCATTATGTAAGTATCCAAAAGCACGTTTAATTCCAAAAATAAAAATTTTTTGTCTTGAAAACTGTTAAGATGTTTTATGAGTAAGTTTTTGTTTTGGCCGCGAAAATAATTAAAATGTGTTGAAGGTATTTTGTGAGCGACACACCGGTTTCTCAAGGTTCAAATAAAAGAATTTATTGATATTAAACATTACTCTGTATACAACTTACAAGTTAGCTGGGGGAGACCGTAAATATGAGCACATATATATATATATATATTGCATACTACTCCTATTAAAGTTCTAAGTGATAACACAAGAGAAGGCAATCGCCAGTGAGCAAAGGAAACGTGGCACCTCGTGTCAAAAAGGAAATTGTTTACTTACTTTGTCTTCTCTGCAAACAATATTCAACAGAAGGAGTAGTGGGTTGACAGATGAAGGGTTGCGAGTTTGAAACTCAATCAAAACAAAAACAGCCGTGTAGTGGGGCCTGGTGCATGCTAAATCTGGCATGACCTCTAATGTCCTCACGTTGACATCACGAGGAAGTTTGGAAATTGTGTGCCAGCTCAGGTGTTGATATCCAGATCTGACCGTGGTTTCGAAATGACAGAATGTTGTCCTTGGAATTGATCCCAGACCATTGCCATTAACCTATTAGGCTGCTCCAGTGTGACATTAATTCAACTACCTATCTACCATATTTAACTTCATATTGAAAGATTGCAACACATTTTTCTGCAACTTGTAGTTTTATAGTTTCAATTAAAAATGTGTAATTTGTCTTTTTATTTCTGCTAAGTTTTTCGTGACCCTCACTCTGTTGCTCTACCTTAGTAAATCGGCTTTTAGAAGCATATTTCCATTAGTAGTGTACGGGTGTATCCTCACGATTGCTCAGGTATTGGTCCTTGAACCCACTTTACACAAAATAACTTTCCTGATACTCAACAGAAGGAAGAACACCTCATTTGGACTGTAGATTATTTATTTCTCAATCTAAGAGCTGTACTATCTCACTCAGGGCACACACTGACACTTACAGAACAGTTACAACCTTTCCAACAGATGGAGCTTCTGGCGTCAACAATGGGCATCACATACCCAAGTGATCTTTACTTTCCCCTTGTGGTTTACTGTATAGTAAACATTGGACTCTTACTCCCTGGTTGCCCAAGCCATTTTTTTTCTGCTTTCATCTCATTAGTCTATTTCACAATCACTCTGTCTCTTTCACATTTTTGCTTGCCATTGTCTTCTATTTGGTGCAGGTTGCCCAAATATGGCCCTTGTGCCATAAAACCTAAAAACAGCCAAACCACCCTTAGTAAATATCCCTTTTTGTTCCTAAGCCATACCATGTTTTGTGTTTGTTATTCATTGATAATCATCTACTTTTTAGTTTTATTTCTGGTTGGAAAACCTCTCTACAAGATACAACCGGGAGAAGGAAATATCTTTAGCTCTGTGTTTAAATGCATTTGTGTAAGTGAACTTTTGAATTTTATCACTAGTTTAATTGTTCTCTGGAAATTCTATGCCAAAATGTTTGACCACATATAAGATGTGTGTGTAACAGTTTTGCAATCTTTCAGCATGCTTTGTCGAGAAAAGCGAAAAGCACAGAGAAAAAGAGAGATCATTGGATGGAATACGCCGATGACAAATTTGATGTAAGCCATCAGTTCTAATGATTCAATGTTATTAAATACCTTGTTTTTTTTAAATCAAAAACATTGTATTTATATATATGTATAAATAAAATCTTTGATATTTTTTGTATTTCTGATTGCATTTTTCTTGATTTATACCTAATTTTGAGCTAGTTAATGCATTAAAGTATTGCAAATGAAAATGATGTTTTACATTTTCAGAAAGACTTAATAAAGGACATCCAATCTCTCTTGCACGTTCTCTGGATATTTTTACCTGTGCCAGTTTTCTGGGCTCTCTTTGATCAAACAGTAAGTCTTCATTTCTTATAAATTCATTGGTAATAATTTACAAAATTTTATTTCCTTAGAAACACTTCAGGTGTGGTAAAAAAATGTGTTTCACCTAATATTCAATAATAAAAACAGTTGCTTGTAAGTACATATGTAAAATACATTTCTCTAAATAATGAAAACATCTTATTTATATAGTTCATATAAAATAAATGAACAAATATGTAACCTCAAATCATGCAATTTTTACTAACCTGAAGGTTGTTTTTTTTACTGTTACTTATTATTTTATTATGATTAACATGGCTTGAATGACATTGTTTGGAGATGAAATAAAATAATATGCTGCGACATTATTATTTTAAGACATTAAATCAATCCAGTCTCTTACTCCAAAATATAATATAAAAGAATTTTGAAGATTTCGTAAAATGATAACTATTTTACTATATCCTAATTTACTAACTCAATAAATCACAACATTGTTGTACAAGCTTAAAAAATAATTATAACATTGATTTTAATACTTTAATCTCTTTATACTGATCTTAGCTTATTTTGTAAGTAACCTTTTGAAGCTTTTTTTTTTACTTCATTTATTCCAACTTTTCGAAATGGATGTTTAATGTAACTGCGAAGTCAAACTTTATTTGTACTATTTACTTTGTAGGGCTCTAGTTGGACACTGCAAGCAACTAAAATGGACGGAGTAGTGGTATGTACAGCCTATTGTATCATTTCTATTTAATTTTGTCCTCAAACTTGAAGCACTTTATCTTCAGATTATTTTCTTTTGTTTTGCTGTTTGATATGTAACATAAAATAATTATTATAGTTAATAAGTGAATACCCAGGTATTAAATTGGTTAGGTTTCATAAACATTGCATCACTTGAAAGTTCATAAAATTGTGTGGGTTTATAGAATAGGAGTTTGGTTAAAATATGAGATTTGCTGTTATAATTCAAAGTAAATAATCAATAACTGTTTGATGCATTTTTAAATTATGGAATTTATAGAAAATGTAATTGTGTTCAACTTGATTTTTATATTTTAAACATATTTTTATTGTTTGCAAGTAAGAAATAGATTGTTTTATACACCAGATAGTTGAATAAATTGTGAATCATTAATTTATGCATCTCAATGTTAATGTAATAACCCCTTAGAATATGGAAATATGTAAAAATAACATCATTACACAACATTTGTATTTCAAGATGTATACATTTATGTATTCCTTTCTTATTGGAAGTTTTTTGCTTTGTTAAAATTTTTAATAACTTATTTCTTACAGTTAGGATATCACATTAAGCCAGATCAAATGCAAGTCATGAATGCTGTGATGATTATAGTCATGATTCCGTTATTTGACTATCTAATTTATCCTTTGTTCAGCAAATGTAATTTATTGAAAAAGTGAGTGTTGCTATTAGACCTATTTACTTAAAAGTAACTAATAACTTGTTTATACAATATAGTAAAAATTGAATTTATTGTAAACAATATAATTTCTCTTCATTATTACATCATTAGTTATTTATAAAAAAAAATTATCTTTTGTGTGCAGACCTTTGCAACGAATTGCTGTTGGTGGCTTTCTTTCAGCATTCGCTTTTGTGTTTGCTGGTTTTGTTGAATTGAAGCTTGAGGTAAGCTTTTGATTTGTCATACTTTGTATTTATTTAAAATCAAATACATAAACCCTGTAGAACGTGTTTCTGTGTCTATATCTAATTATTGCAGGAAAACAAACTTTAGATTTTAAAATTGGGGCTTCAAAGGACACTTTAGAATTACCTGTGTGCCAATTTTCATGGCTTCAGATTGGTCTGAAGACAGGAAATAAATAGCCTGTTTTCTGCAGTATTCTAAAGTAATAGTTATAAGTGAAGTAAATTTTGAGTAGATTGGTCAAACCGTGTAGATTTGTATAGAAAATATACACACCATCTTTATATATAGATAAAACCTGTACCATATCCATCAAAATGAATTCATCCATGAAAAAGTCACACAAACTTTTTGATAGTTATAGAATACAATTAAATTTATCGAATCCTTAAATTTAAAAAAAAACAGTACTAATTTAAGACTACTGTATCTTCAATCAAAATATATCAAAAAGCATATCTAACCGAAAATTAGCGATATTAAATGTATTGAAATCCAGTTTACGTTAATTGCAGAATTGTTCTATTTTTTTGTAATGTATTTAATATGTCACACCATCTACAATACTATTTCATGGACTACTTCCATTTTTATATCTTTTTCCTTTTTTCAGAGTACATATCCTGTGTTTCCAGAGCAAGGATTTTCAGAACTAACTCTCATCAACAACTCTCCTTGTCAACTAAATATAAGTGGATCTGATATTACATTATTGAATGCATTTGAGGTAAATTTTTCATCACCTCTTTCCAACTGAATACCAAGCATTCAACACACAATACTTCTTTACAGTGTGAAACTGGGTGAATACATAAATGTCAATTTGTATTTACTAATATTTATTTCAATTAGCTTGTCAAAGTGAAAAATACTCAAGGGGTACCAGATATTTGATACACACATGCTCATTGAGGCAGATTCTAACGATGTATCTATTTTCAGTCTGGAGTCGTCAAGAACCTTCCCATGGGTAAAGAAATGACTTGGACTTTTGACCCAAGTGGGTGTGATGCAAGTCAGTCTGTCTCACAAGTTTTAAATACGTCCTTCCAATTCGAATCAATGATGGTGACTCTACAGAACAGACAACTTCAAGTTCTTAAGGTAGGTAGCTGAAATATAAGGTACTGATTACCCAAGACATTTTTTTGTCGATGGTTTTATGACAATCGCCAGGAAAAAATGCATGTCTGTCTAGAATATTAAGGGAATTTGTTGAAGTTGCTTAAATAGTAAAATAAGATTTGAGGTCAGTGTGTAAATGTAAGTATGCAAGATATGTATGAGAATTTCTGTTAAGTTTGCCTATTGATGCGTGAAGGGGCAGATGGCATTTTGAAGTTAACAGCTGCAACACATAGTGAAATTAAATATATTTATGCTGCAATTATGTACTACAGCATTCCGAAGTATTTACAATTTGGACTGCACTAAACATTACAAATTGTTTCACTTTTTAATAAAATTATTATCTTATCGTTAAACAATTTAAAAAAATTAGAACTATTTTTATCCTTTTTATATTAGTATAGAAACTTCAAGTCATTAAATTTTAAATAGTAAGAAATGGTATATAAAATAAAATTTAAATTGTAATTGACACTCACACATAATTACTTCTACAAGATATTGGATCAAAATTAAATGATTTTCCCTCAGATTTGCTGTTGATACAGTTCATTTTTCGACTTAAATTCTTCAATTTACAGATGAGATTTTAGAATTTAATAAAATTACTCATAATTTAAATTAGTCATTGAGTAGTAATTATAATATGCTAACAACTTTCCACCGAGAAGATTTTATATAACTATGTTGATTGAACATAAGTGATACTCTTTCTGCTTTATTTTACTCTGAAAAATTACATTTACGCAGTTCTAAATGAAATGTGCTGTTTTTACAATTTTAGGGCAATGACACCAAAGCAAGAACAAGTGATGGAGAACCAAAACTGAGGCTCTTTTACTCGATGGATTTTGAATTTGTTCCCGGTCAAAACTCCTCTTTCAAATTAGTGAGCGAAAAATCCAGTGAACTGCTCATTGCTCCTTACAATTTGACAGATGCTTCAAAAACTGGCATGACCGAATATTTCAAAACACAGCCTGGAAAGTAAGACTTTTCAATCTGTTGACAATTCTCCATTGGAAGTAAAAAGAAATAGTATTTATTCATTTGTTTTTTTATGTTAAGGTACAAAGTATACTTCCCATTTAATGACACTTCACATGAAATTCAATCAGTTGGTGAAGTTGAATTGAAATCTGGAGGCATTTATATAGTAACTGTATATGAAAATTCAGGAAGCAAGGATTTGGTAAGTTTTATGATACTGGCGTTTATATTTCATTTTTAATGCAGTAAATAACTTAGAGTCAAAATCTTTATTTTATGTATTTCAAACCATGTACTGCATGACCATGATGGATGCAGAATTCTCTGCGATTTGTCACTGTAAACTTTCCAATGTTTAAGAGAGGCTGTCAACGTTCAGTGGGTATGCCCACTGTGCTAGCGAGTTGTGGATGGTATAGGTTCAATTCCTCACTCTGCATTTCTCTCTTCCGAGTCAGAAAAACTTTCCTTGTCTGTGCATGTTCAGTACTTGATATTACCTGTCTTATATCTGGCAGCATGGCCAAATATAGCCCTTGCACTAGGGTTGCCAGAAGATGAATATCAGAAAAGAGAACATTTGGTAAAATTATTTTGATAAAAAAAGAAGACACAAAAAGTGAAAATCAAGAGTTTTTTAATTAATAATTACTTCTGAATGAGTATTTGATCATTTGAAAAGCTTACAGGAAAAATTACTAACAAGATTATGTCTCAAAATACATGGATGAGACTCTACCTACTATACAAACCTACATCCAAATGTACCGCCAGTTCAGAATTTCGATAAATAATTAAACTGCAACCAATATATTCTTTTCATTTATTATTATTTAAACAAAGACGAAAAATTAGAATTTAACACAATACGCAGAATTAATACAAATACTACTGACAAACAACACAAGTAAATAATACACCAACACATAATTATAACTCACCAAATTCTGTGCAGCAATCATAGTTGAGTTATCAACTTCGATTTAATGCAGTTGTTACACCAATTTTGCCTACCTCTCAGTATACATACATTGAGATAGATGCTTTAACTACATCTCCCATTGTAAGTATAAGTAGAGAGATCAAGAGCACTGGAACTGTTGTGTTGCTCCTGTGTAACATTGACTACCTACCTATTTTAATACTAGTAACTTCCAATGAATATCAATTAAAACGCATAGTTTATTATGAAAAAAACTGGATAATATAGCCATTAGTAAAATGTTAAAGTCATACATCTACTATATTCAATTAAAAAAAGTTTGAAGATTTTTGTGAATAAGGTCAATTTATTACACTAGGGGGCTCCTTATCTTAGTAATTGTCCAGGGAATACGATAAAAAACAAATCATGTTAATTTCGTTTTTTACGATCAGTACTTTCTCGGGAAACCGTCTAAGAATTGAGTTAAACAACAGTTTTCAATCCTGCGGTGGCTGTAACTTTTTTTTAATATAGAGAGAAATGTAGCATATATTATTTGAATCCACTTGATTGCACTTATTTATTCTACAAAGTGAATAACTTCAGGCATACATATATTGTTCTTGAATCATTCAGTCGCATAATACCTTTAAACAAGTAAAACCTTTTGAGCATGTGATTTCACTAGCAAATCAGCATATTCATGCTTACGAGACTTTTGTGCCTTAGAGTATTCTGTATAACGAAGTTTACTTAACCCCCAGGCACAGTCACAGTTAGGTAATTGTTTGCCTGACAATAATTATATTAACTGCCATTCTACTAATAAAGCAACTGAGCAAAAAATTATTGGTAAAATATTCAACAAAGTACTCTTCAATATTGAGTATTTCCAGTAAATATGGTAAAGTATAAAGTTTTAATATTTTTGTATAAATTCAAATGATTAATAAACTATTCTTGTGTTTGCAGAACTTGACTGTTTTCACTATGTTGGAGCCTAATACTTTATCGATATTGTATCAAACCCCTGCATACCTAATTCTAACTGCTGGTGAAATTATGTTTTCCATCACAGGGTTGGAATTTTCTTATTCTCAGGTATATAAGTTTTTCAGATACATTATAGATATAGATCAAGTTTCTATCTGTTTTTATACAAATGCCACTTTTCCTCATCAAATATTGATTTAAATGGTATTTTCTAGGCTCCCAAATCTATGAAATCAGTGGTACAAGCAGCTTGGTTACTTACTGTTGCATTTGGAAACCTCATAGTTATGATAATAGCAAAACTAAGCCTATTTGAGAAAAAGGTAAAGTTATATATTATAATTTTGAATATTGTCAACATCAACTACAGTTGATGAAAATTTATCTTTGCAATGATGAATTTCTGACACGTCAAAGATTGATATTTTGACATTGGGGTAAACCGGGTAATTCCAAAAACATTCTACCCAAACTTAACTAAGGAACACAAAAGGAAATGTACCCACATAGGGATATGCATCTGCAAGTGCCACCTGGATTTGTGCCTGGTTGGAAGAGCATCGGATTAGCAACTGGAGGGATTTTTGAATTGGAATCCAACACTGTCATGTACTAAGAGGGCTGGTGCATGTTAAATCCACAGTGGCCTCAAATGTCCTCACGTTGGCATTGTTGGAGATTGGGGTGCCAGCTCAATTATAACCTTGTCATCCATGGTTTAAAATTGTGTGTTCTACAATCTTGCCTTTCGTGTTTGATCCCCGACAGTCGGCAATAGCCCGGTGTGTTACTCCAGTGCGACGTTAATTAAAAATACCATCCATGATAGTGTAATTTTAGCAGGTGGAGGACCATCCGCATATTAAAGCATGTATTCTTTCCCTTATACCATCACATCTTGCTGTCCGGTCGATTATTGTAGGGTAGTACACAAAGAGGGCTGGTATATGTTAAGTCTGTCATGACCTCAATTGTCCTTATGTTGCGTGATCCGGAAGTTTGGAGAGTGGGGTGCCAGTTCTTGTGTGACCTCGTGATCTGACCATGGTTCAGAAGTACAAGGCGTTTGTCCTCGGATCTCTCCCTTCGTGTTTGATCCCTGACGGTCAGCAATAGCCCGGTGTGTTACTCCAGTACGACATTAATTAAAAATACCATCTGAATTCGCCAGAGGGTGTTCGACATCCGGTTAGTTTATGCCAAAGTCCATGTGCTGGATCCCAGATATGTATCCCTGTTTGCATGGTCGCAACTTTGAGCACCTGCAGTAAATATACAATTGTCAAACTGTAAACTTGAGAGTTCACATGAACTTAAGTTCTTTTGCATGTTAATGCTTTAGCACATCCAGGTGATGTTTGTGGACATACAAATGGGATGGTTGCTATTAATGGAAAGGCTTTCAAACTGCTCTAAACAATCAACAGTTTGGTCTAATGTTTTTATTTTAATCATTCATCTATGGAATTACAAATCCAACCCATCTTCTTGTTAGTAATAAATTACAGTGAATTAAATGCTCAGTGTGTTGAATTATATTTACAAAGGAGATATTCTCATTCAAAGTTGGTTTTCCTGACTAGTGTCTTGAGCAATACTCAAACATCCACATTCATTACTGCGGGCATAAGGGTTAATTTATGCTCCCTACTTACCCTCAAAGTTTGTACAGGAAGTACTTTGTAGTTTCTCAGAGTAAGATTCCACATAATGTCACAACATCTTGTTCACATGGCTAATTTATATCTGTTGAGATGTTTATGTAGGTAGGTAGTTGAATTAACATCGCACTGGAATAACACAATGGGCTACTTTGAAAGTCAGGGATCAGTCCCGAAGGGAAAGATCCGATTTCATTTCCAATCGTGGTCAGATAACTAGGCCACGACCGAGTAGGCTCCCCACTCTCCAAACTTTCACACCATATCAGTGCAAGGATATAGGAGGCCATGCAAGATTTAGCGTGCACCAGGCCCCTTGTACACAAGTCTTTGGCTGGATCGAGTTTGGAAATCGTAACCCTGCAGTTGCAACTCTTCTCTTCCAATCAGGATACCATGGCACTTGAGATGTTTATGATATGTGTGCAATTCCTCATAGTCACTTGAAAATTGTAATGAGCATCTCATTGACCTCATTCAATGCTTCTTTAAGTAGCTTAATAATCCTGTAAACCACTAGTAAATGTCAACATTTGACAAATTTGCTGATTAAACATTTACTTTTATAATTCATCAAGGGTGGTGAAACATTCGTTAAAAAAACTTTGATCCTAAAAGAGCATTTGCAGTGAATTTGATGAAAGAATTTTAAAAAATACTAAATTTCTGTCAGAAAACTTCTTGTAAATTGAGAACCTATTGGTGACATTTAGATGCTTGAGTTGAATATAACTTAAAGGTAAGTGAGAAACCATTTTACTAAACCTTCAATGAGCAACATATTTTACAATTACAAAATTGATAACTGCTTTTCCTTTGTAAGTAAGGGGTAGCCTGGTTGGAAGAGTAAGGGATTAGCAACCAGGTGGTTGCAAGTTTTAATCCAACCAAAGACCACATTGCACAAATGGGCATGTTAAATCTGCTGTGGCCTCAAATGTCCTCACGTTGGTATGATTCACAGAGTGGTGTCAGCTCAGGTGTTACCTCGCCTTTTGACCATGGTTCAAAACAATGCTGTGTTGTCTGTGGATATTTCCCTTGAGGATTCATACAGGACCATTGCCAATAGCCTGTTGTATTGCTCCAGTGCAACAGTAATTAAAATACCTACCTACCTTTGTAAGTAAAGGAGCCATAGTAAAATACCTACCTACCTTTGTAAGTAAAGGACCATACACAGTGGATATGCCTACTGCACTAGCAACTACAGTTGTAGGTGGCACAGATTCGATATATCCCTGGGTGTATTTCTCTTTTGCATAAAATTTCCTTGTGTGTATATCCATCACTTGATGTTGCCTGTCTTATGTTTGGCAAAACATCCAAGTATGGCCTTTGCACCATATCTGCGTATGTTTTGCCCAATCCAAACAACCTTTGTAAGAACATATCAGTTGCTTGATAACATTTGTTTTTTTCTTGTTTCAGTCCTATGAGCTGTACATGTTTGCTGCTCTGATGGCTTTGGACATGGTCATTTTCTCCGTCATGGCCTATTTCTACAAATATGTGTCAAGTGATAACGAGAAACCATCAAAAGAAAAGGCTTCTACATTAAACGGAAAGAGCAACGAAGCTTATGAGGAAGAAACTGATTTCAACAAGTGAAAAAACCTCTTAATTTACAAGACTTAGACGAGCTTCATATTTTTAATCAAATGAATGTGCAATGTCATGTAAAATTTTAAGCATCTCATACACAAATACAGTATAATGTCCCAAAGCCGGAATTGTCCAAAATCCGGACGTTTTGATAACCGACGTTTTATTTAGTAACTTTTTTATACCTTTCTGACAATTTTTAAAAGAAAGGGATAAAGAACAAGGAGTTAAATCTGCACCTAATTGATGAAACAACGCAAAATAACGAACATGTACAGAGTATAAGTACCACACAGAAAAATTTGCAAGTAAAATTTGTCACATTGTATTAAAAAAGGTTTTTTTTTCCTTTTTTAAAAATTATTCCTATTTATATATCTGCTACTTTACTATTGCAAAAGCAAAATTTGTGCAGGGGGGTTAGATTAATGGTTTTTTTTTTGACAAAAAGTCCAAATAATCCGGAATGGTCTAGGTTCGGAGGATTCAAGATTTTGGACTTTGTACTGTATATAGCAGCTTATATATTAATGTATTAAAATCAAAAAATTTTAATCAAAAGAATGTTCAATGTCAGAAAAATTCCAAGCATCTCATAAACAAATATATAGCAGCTTATATTTTAATGTATTAAATCAAATACAGTAAATTATTCATTTACATTCACTAGCTATTTGTATATTTTTTAGTCCCATTATAAATAATTTCTCTTATCATTAAGCCATTGAAATATATATATATATATATATATATAATGAACAGAATTTGAGTTGGGTATGTCTTGATGTTGTACAGTAAAAAACATTTTATTTTTGTTTGACATGAATGGTCCATGGGGACTGTATTTATTTTGTATATATTATACTTGCTATCAATGAAATGTGTTGAATTTTGTAAGATGTACAGAAATGTTTATTAAATTTTTATTTTATGGTGTATTATTGCCTTTTTTTTAAATTAGTTATTGCTGTGGTAAAAAACGTTATTGACAAAGTATCATGCTCAAAGCAATACTGGAAATTAATTACAAAGAAACTAAGCTAATATTTATATTTCTGAAAAACATTTTTTCCCCCCTTGGAGAAACTGGAGTCACTGGCTCAATAAATTTGCCATCTGTGCTAGCAACCTGTTAATTGTATGTTTGATTCCTCCCTTCATGTATTTATCTTCTGTGTGAGTAAAGCTTTTCTTGTGTATGTCCATTTACTTGATGTTTGGTGCTGCTTGGCAAAATATGGCCTTAGTGGCATAGTAACAAACAAAAATTCGACACTCATTCAGTTAGAACTATGGAAAAAATTTTAGACTTCCAAGTTTTATTTCATAAATGTTTGAAGATGTTGTTCGAATTTTTGCAGGAAATTTGCTCCACTCAATATGTACAAAATTGCTGACTCATGACTATTTTAAATGATGATCCTTAGTGAGCTTAGTTGAGTGAATTACTATAAAAAGGGAATAATCAATGTGTGCAAATGCTCATGAGTACTAACTACTCATGAAACTGAGTATAATTCATACTGGTAGTACTGGGAATGATTCTAGGTGCTTGATATAGAATAAAAGCATTAGAACAGGTTGTGCCATTTTAAACAGTTGATATTCAGATGGAATGAGAAGGTAAAAATCGAGCTCATTCCTTAAGGTAAGCAGAAAAAGTCAGATGAGTTACAGTTTTGTTTAGATTACAAATGAGATTAGGGCAGATTTGTTGGGGGTTTAATGGTCACATTTGGCCAAGCTACTAAAGACAGTTAACCCCATGGGAAAAGAAAAGATCACTAGAGGGCAAATCGGGGCCAGAATCTTATGATCAGGGTGCCCACGGGTGAGGAAAAAAATGAAATAGTCAAAAGAATTTAATTTTGTCCAAAAAATCGGAAAATTACGAATTTTTGTCTATATCCTGGAAAATTGCATCAATGACCTGGAAAATGATTGGTTATGGTTTCTCAGATGCTTTGAAGAAAAATAGCAAATAAAATTCGTACACGGTTTTGTTAATAGAACTTTATTTTATAATACACTTTATTTTATAAATAGAATTTTTCAACTAACTTTAAAAGAAACAGCTTATATTTAAACAGGTAAAAAATTTTGTTCATCCATTGGCTTAAATTGAAAATTTCATGCTTGTAATACATTAAATCACAAATTGACTTGAGTAAAATATGTTGGATTATTTGAATAAGTTATTGTAATGCTAAATTACTTGTGCTTTGTGTATCAATTTTTGCAAGGTTTAATTCTTAAATTGGTTTTTATTATTGGCTATTGAATGCTCAATTATTTATTGGTTTTTTCACCTTAAAAATGTCCTGAATTGCTTAAGAGGACCTGGAATTTTGTAAAAATTTGTCTGGAAAATTCAGGGAATTTTATTTTTGAAATAGAGTGGGAACCCTGCATGATACTTCAATATTAAGTTCGCCTGTGAAATTTCTATGAGCTATGGTTGGTTTGTGATTTTATGGGAAAAGGGACATTTTTGGAAGAGCTGTACCAAACAAAAGACAAGAATGGCAAGTAAATATTGTTATGGAAGAAAAAAAATAAGGATTAAGGAATAGACTATGAAGATGTAATTAATTAATGACACATCAGTATTTGCTACGATTCAGGATCAAATACAAATAGACAGCTGAGGACAACACATAATTTTGAACCATGGTCAGATGAAGAGGTCACCTCAGCTGGCATCCCACTCTCCAAACTTCCACACCATGCCAATGTGAGGACATTTGAAGTCCTGACGATTTAATGTACATCAGTCCCTCTTATACATGATGGTCTTTGGTTGGATTCAAACTCAGGTTGCAAATCCATTAGTTTTTCAACTGGGTTACAGCACCCCTCCAATTCAAGGAATATTTATTAGAAGTCACGATTATATCCTCTTCGCTACCTAGGTCCACATACGTGGACCTCAAATCTTTCTGAAAAAATGGGTAGTTAGAAATCGGGAACTCGTGCGTGGACGTCTAAGATTCTGATTGACAACAATAAATGGCTGTATAAATCGGTAATTCCTGTGGAATGTTTATTATTCAAAAGCGATTTGGAAAAATGGCGTCAACTTTTTGTGCTCATAAAAGTAAGTACATTTCATTTGCCAGCTGAAATCCTTTAGTTAATGTGTTTTAGTTGATAATTTCTTAAAATATGGGATATAGTTTTTCTGATTGAAGAAATAGCTATCTTATCATTTGAAAACTATTTTGCTCTCAGCATAATTGAAACCCAAGGTACTCATATGTGTCCTAAAATGTTTAGCCCCCTATGATGCCACCATCTAAAAGAGGAATTTACTTGAGAATTTTGAAGTATTTCATAATATTTATCAGAAAAAAATAACTGATTTTTAAACAATTTTTATATGGTTGGTAGTAGTGAAGAAATTGCAGTACACATTCAAAATGTTCATTTTTTTTTCTTAAATGAAATTTAATATTGAAAATGAAGTAACCTGTGATATGTGTTATTTCACTCACCATAAGTTCAAAAATTTTGCTTGTATTCAGTGTCACACCAAGGAAACCATTTTTAATTGAAAATCAAAGAGCTCAAAGTATTGACTAGAACTAATAGTATATAGAATGACTATATATGACAACTTAAAAACAAGTCTCTTTGGTTACTACTATAGTAACCCTCATGAATCTATTCTTTAGCACAGGCTGCTTGTTCAGTCAGTTCATATTCTTTTAACACAATTTTAAAATCATTTTCACCAATAAATTTATTGACTGGTAATTTTGAAAGAATGAAATCACAAATACTTTTAACTTAACTGAAAATGATTTAGTGTATCAACAATGTATACATCATAAAATCAGCATCTGGTGATAAAAAGTTTCTGTAACTATCCTCTAGTGGTGCTAGACAAATTAAGAATTTACCAATTTTTGCTTCCCACTGAGATGTCAAAAAGAGCAGGTTGATAAAAACGTCCTTTACAGTCGATCAGAAAGAACAACCACCTGTCTTTCATTTTGAGGGGTAGGTATGACTTAGCCTGCTCTCGGGACACCATGCAGTTCAGATTCTTGAGTGGAACTTTCATCTTTGTGGTCTTCCCAAAAGGTCCATATGTCACAATCCATGCAACATCGCCTCCTTTACACAAGGTCAGATGCTTTATGATCCGGGAAGGCAGCATATAAGTGATTATAACAGTGATGATTCCTAGGAAATGAAAACAAAGAAATTAGAAAAGGGGATTATGATTTCTTTAAGGAGTAAGGATTTTCAAATGCTTTGTTTTAGTTAGCACCCACAAGAACAGTTCAGGAGTTTCTATATGGTGTGCAGACCAGAAATATTTTGAGCGAGATGTTCTGGAGTTGGGTATTAAATTAACCTTGCACTGGGCAACACGACGGCTATTGGCGTCGGTACATGATCAGCCTCAGAAGGAAAAGATCCAAGGATAATACCACATAATTTTGAACCAC